>CM076569.1:273830279-273980279 GCA_034641835.2 Pinus albicaulis
GACCTGATTTGGATTCTTCAAGACAAAGTTATGTCTAATCTCCCACAATGACCTAATTATGGACTGGTTCAGTAGAGCAAACTTGTACGACTTGCCACGTGTCACTGTTTGCTCCTTTGGCTCTGAAATTTATAGACAGGAAACTAAAGTCCGTGTACTTCCAATCACTTCTTACAGAATTCCAATCCGATGCTCAAAGAGAGAGTTATGAAGATTTTCCCACGATCACCTCCTTGAAATGAAATTTGGGAGCCTAAAAAAGACCTAACTTCCACAGATCATATCTCTGACAATATTGTGAACCAAGCTCTGAAATTTTGTGACGATATTCCTCAGGATTTTAGCTTCACTCTCTAAAAATTTCAGCTTCTGAACCTTCGTCGAAAAAAAATGTTATAGCGAAAATTCCGCGATGATATTTTTAAGTGAAATTCAGGAGCCTGCAAACAGCCCTAACTTCAATAAATCATATCTCTGAAAATATTGCGAACCAAGCTCTAAAATTTTGCGACGATGTTCCTCAAGATTTCGGCTTCGCACTCTAAAAATTTCAGCTTCTGAACCTTCGTAGAAAAAAATTTATAGCGAAAATTCCACGATGACCTGTTTAGAGCAGCGAAACCCTAGAATCCAAAGCTCTGATACCAAATGTTTGAAACCAGCTCCAAAAATAGAGGAAAAGAGATATCAACACCTTAGAAATAAGCCACTTCGAGGGGGCAACCTCCAATACATTACATGAATGAACAATTCTTGGATGATACAAACTACAAAACCTCCTTTCTATATATAGGAGTCCATGGGGCCACAATGTAATCCTAGCCGACCTAACAATAATAATTTAAGGGCACAATAATAACAATATGGGGGTTACAGGGGTACAATAATAACAATAAGGGGGTTACACTAACAACAATAAGGGACTATACTAGTAATATAGGGACCTAACATCCTAAAGCTATCTGAATACAAGGATGATAAACTGTTGGATCTGGTTGTACCATCAATCTCGTGGCGTCGAATATCCTGAAAAATGACTGCTCCCACATTTAATGCTGACACTTGCAACTCCACTTTGAAAAGTGGTCGAAAATAATAAGGCTCAGATGGAAAATCTGACTGCACTGTTGAACTCGTGTCGCCGAGAGGTGTAGGATTGACTGTCAATTTGTTGAATTCTGACAAATTGAAAATCTCAGCCTTAGGGAATCTTTTAGTCTTTTAGATTCCCCCTAGATTCCTCAAAGATGTTGCTCCACAGGGAAACTGCAAAACCATTGCTCAAAAGGCGAATCTGGGCACACCATGGCGCTCCCTGCAAAATTTTGGTTAAAATGCATATAAATTTTAATACATTCTGACACAGGAAAATTTTACTTCCTTGGAATAAAAAAGGATCATGGTTCTGCTCCCCTGTTTTTTGGGCTGGTTCATGGTTCCGTCTGTCTCGAAATTCGTGCTCCCACCTGTCTGGGCGAACTGTGCGAATGAGGGAGTTTAAATAATGTTTTGCGGGAGGAGTTAACAAAATAGGTCATTGGCCTAATGGTTGTGGGCAGAGTTAATTGGGTGGAGGTCGAGGATTCCAACCCCATCGACCCCACCTTACTTGGCATATAGTTTTAATATAATGAAATGTTTTTTTAAATGTGGCGGGTCGGGCCCGCATCGGGCAGCCCGCCCCCAAATCTCATCATTTTCATCGCATATATATATATATATATATATATATATAAGAGTTACGGTTGGGGTGGCGGGTTGGTATCGACCACCCCACCACATTTTGCTATATTTTATCTGACGGTTTCGTGAGTCCGGCGGGTGCCGAGAGTCATAGCCCGCCAGGCCCATTCAATATATATATATATATATTATGGTTTAGTAATGACGGTGGTCAATAGAGTGGCGGGGGTCATGGCCCGCCACCCCTTTTGTTTACACATCTATCCTGTTCAAAATAACACCTTTATGAAAATTCATTAATTTGACCGAAGGAGTCAAATTAACGACCCCACAATTTTGCCCAGAATCTATCTGGCGCTGGTCGGAATCCGGTGGCCGGGTTTTTGCGAAATTGTGTCCTCCTTAAGCCTGCCACCTCATGAAGTCAACCCAAAAATTTGACTGCTTCTAACTTTCGCATACGAGCTTGGTTTGACGAACCGTTCGCACTGTTGTGATCAAGACGACAAGATCTTTAACTTGAACCTGGTTCAAGAGAAATCTGAACACTTTGATTTTTGAGCTTTCATAAGCCCTCTTTGTCATGTGTGTGTCTCTGGAGCCACCTGGATCATTCCTCCCCACTAAGGAGCTTTTGGTCCTCCAAAAACATCAACAATAATCTGCAATTTCTATGTACAATGTCTGCACCACAAGTGTCCTGAAAAAGGTCACCCTTCCACCTCCTTCACCTTTGTTCTTCGAAACCTTAAGCGATGAGCCGACACCTGCATCCTTTGCAAACTTGTAGTACAATCTCTTGCAAATTACAAGCTCAAATTGACCAACTATAACCCAAAACATTTCCATACTTGCCACGAGTTTACATACTCGGTGGTAAAGTTTACATCAAATGGAAATCACACCTCAACTATCATTACAAGGCCAAAACATCATTGTCGCATTTCGAAATGATGGAAAACACATCATCAATTTTACATAAAATAAATGCATCACACGACTTATAAAACAAAGCCACAATATGTTGATCGAAAGTTGTCATTGAAGTGTGTCAACCCCGAAGCACCAGGGGCTACCCAAATAGTGCATGGGAATTTTGACCTACAAAATTAATATATTCTGGGTCAAGAATGTTTTTGATGGTTTCTACTTGTTGAGATGTTTCCATTGATATATGGCACGCCACGTAATTCTTCACGGTTTGAGATATATTCATGTTTGAAGTTTGTACCCCCAGTTAGTGGGCTAAAACCCCATGGGGTTGTGGCATGGGTCATTGAAAAGTCATAATTAATATTTTTTAAGCTCCTAAAATCCCTCCCACATTCACTTGTTGAAGCCCCTCTCAACCTAAGCATTTATATAAATTGTGATCCTCATATCATCCTTATGCAAGGGATTTCTCCATCTGAAACAGGTCATCGTGGAATTTTCTCTAACTTTTCTTCTACAAATGTTCGAGAAGCTGAAATTTTTACGAGACGAAGCCGAAATCCCGAGAGCTCTGTAAAAATTTCAGATCAAGGTGCACAATATTTTCGGATATATAATCGCTGGAAGTCATTGTTTTGGCGAGGCTCCTAAACTTCATCTCAAAGAAGTGACCTTGGAAACTCTTCATAACTCTCTCTTTGAGTATCGGATTGGAATTAAAAGTGGTAGATGCGCACGGATACGGTTTCGTTTTATCAATTTCAAAGCCGAATGAAGAAACAGTGACACGTGGCACGCCGTACAAGTTCGCTCTACTGAAACAGTCCATAATTAGGTCATTGTGAGAGATTGGGCATAACTCTCTTGAAGAAACCAAATTGGGTCAGACTTATGGAATTGGAAACAAGACTCAGAAGACTACTACAAAACCGAAAATCACATATTAGGGATCTAAAATAACAGAGATACACCAGATTCAATATCAAAATCCTAGAAAGCAAGAAAAAGCTACATCATGTGTTGTCAAGGGCTGCAAAGGACAAAACTTTCTAGGGCAGCAAAGCAAAGCAAGGTACAACAGAGGGTAGCATGACAAGAGCAGCAATCAAGATGCATAACAGCAGCAAGAAGTTCATCACATGAATTCTTCAAGTGGGCAACACTTCATACAATGATTGTAAACGTATCATTGTACTTAGTCATTGTAAATGTATCATTGTAAATATTGTACAAGTGTCTATCTTCCAAGAGTTGAAGAGGCAGTGTTGGGAGGTCTAAGATCATCATTAGGTGGTTGTGTCATAGTTGGGGTTATGGTCTAGTGTGTCTTCTTCTTCTACATCATTCTATATCATTGTAAAGTGGACCATTTTCCCTAGTACGGGAGTCCATTCTTGTTTTATTCTTCTATAGGGTGGTAAGGTGGTGCTAGGCTAGTGCATGAAGTCACCAATAGGATCAAGCCTGTGAAAAAATTTAGGGTGGTAGGGTGGCACTAGGGTGAGTTGTAGCTCATTGGGCGTTGGGGCATCCGTTCAGTTGACTATTGAAGAATCTCAGGCATAGGAGCATCTATCTAGTGGGAGATGGAGAAGAATGCTTTTCTAGATTCTAGGAGGTTGGAGCTTTATTTTCAATTGGAGTTGAATATTATAAAATTATTAGAAAATCATTCAGGTTTTTTTTGTCCCAGAGAGGGTTTCCACCTTAAAAACTATGTGCATTTTTGTTCCTTTTGTTTACCTTTATCATTGTAAAAACAGTATCGGAAGCTTGGTTCCTTCAATAGCATTTTAAGTGGAAGGAGGTCATGGAGCATACCAAGAATGGGGTACCTCATTGAATGAAGATAATTATGCACTCTGGAAAGGAAGATAGGTCTATCTCTTGGCGCAAGGTTACGAAGTATGGGATACTGTTCAAAATGGATTTACATCAACCACAGATGAACAAGGTAAGAAGAATTTGGTAAATGATGCAAAAGAAAATAATATTATTATCAGTGGACTTATTGAATCTTCTTATCATAAGGTGTTGGGTTGTAAAACCACCAAAAATGTGTGGGAAAAGCTTGAGAATATATATGCAAGTGACTCAAATGTCAAAGAAGAAATGCTTCAAATCTACAGAGAAAATTTTGAGAAACTCAGAATGAAAGAAGATAACAACATTGATGCATACTTCTAACACGTTGATGAAATAACCAACACTCTGGAAGGATTGGGAGAGCCTGTCGACGAGAAGACTATTATACGAAAGATTCTTAGAACGTTACTAGGGAGATTCAATCCAAAGGTATCGGTCTTATAATATAGTGAAAATCTAGAAAAACTCAGCAAAGAGGAATTACATGGAGTTCTCATAGCATATGAAATGAGACTTGATGAAGAGGGTACTTCGCATCGAGAAACTGCATTCTCTGCATCTAAGAAAACCAATAAGGAGAAACAACCTTCAAAGGCACAAACCTGCACCTGCAAGTGTGAAGAAAAGGAAGACGATGAAGAAGGTCTTTCAGATGGAGAATATGCTTACTTTACAAGAAAAATAAAAATTGGTAAGGGAAAATTCAAGGGTAAAATTCCATTGATATGTTTCGGCAGTGGTGAGGTTAGGCATTTCGCAACAAAATGTCCTAACAGAAGTGATGGCAACTCAAAAGAAAAGAAAGGCTTTAAGAAATTTAACAAGAAAAGAAAAAATAAAGGATTTAAAAGGAACTTTCTCTCTAAAGAAGATAACTCATCATTCGATGAAGACAATGACAACGAAGAAGAAGCCAATGAAAGAGTATTGTTTATGGCCAAGCACATTAAACAAGAGGTATAAAACAACGAAGAAGAAGGGATGAACATAGATGTATTTTCTAAGGACGCATTCAAGCTTATAAAAGAGCTCAAGGCTGAGAAGATCCATTCCAATACTCTTGAAGAAAAAGTTCAAGGTCTCAAAATTGAAGTTGAACAAGTTCAATGTATTGAAGAGTTACTTCAAAAAATTTGGAAGAAAGCAACCAAAAGAAGAAGAAGGAAGCATTAGAAGTTAGAAGGAAGTAGTCTCATTTGCGTAAGGGAAGTGAAGAAGGGAAAAGCTATCCAAAACTGTACCTTGCTTGACTCAAGGGCATTGGAAGAACTCATCAACAATCAACGATCTTTAGCGAACGGGCGGCCTCGGTTACAAAGAAGAAGAAGCATGACCTTCTACAACAAAAAACAATGAACCTATGATATACGACATGCATGTAGACTTCATTAGACCAGATTTGCAAGAACATCCTTGGAAGACGATTCATAAGCCAAATATTTCCATCCGGGTACCAACATATTTTTCATGGCTATTGTTATTCATGTGGAAAATTTGGTCATAAAGCTGTAGAATGTCGCACGTGCCCTAGGAACCAATACAATTCCAGGAGATCCTTCAAATATGAACCTCCCAGGGCTCAACGAAACATCAATAGATTTGAACATTTAAGAAATAATATGGAATGTTACAAATGTCAGAACTTTGGACACATAGCCAGAGACTGCAGACTTGAAAATCCTCTAGAAGAATCTTCAAAGCCACAAAACGAATGAACATGGGAGAAGTAGAAGACTGATAATTGTGCTCTCGCTCTCAAGGCTCAAAACAACAAAGATGTGTGGTATGTTGATAGCAGTTGCTCAACGCATATGACTAGAGATAGAAAGAAATTTGTAACTCTAAAAGAGAAGAAGGATGGAACCGTGTCCTTTGGAAATGATGGATCTTCAAATGTTATAGGATCAGGTAGTGTCACTCTCGGAAGCAAAGATGCTCTAGCCAAGAATGTTCTGTTGGTTGAAAACATGAATCACAATCTTCTCAATGTTGGACAAATGTGTGATCAAGGACACAAAATACTATTCAACTCCACAAAATGTGAAATCAGGAAAGGCAGGTATGGTGAAATTGTGGCTACAACAAGTCGAGCTCCAAATGACATATATGTTATGGATGAAGCAACTAAAACACGTCTAATAGCTAAAGAGGATGATATAATATTTGGTAGCAATGATGATCAACTAAGTAAGAACTTTGCTACAAATATGCAAAGTGAGTTCGAGATGTCTTTACTTGGTGAGCTGACATACTTCTTAGGGCTTCAAATATATCAGCAAGATAAAGGAATATCTATATTGCAAGCCAAGTACATCAAGGAAATGCTCAAGAAATTCAAAATGGAAGATTGGAAACCCATTCTTACTCCGATGGTAACAGGTTGCAAATTGAGCATAGACGACTCATCTAAGGATGTGGATCAGAGGTTGTACAGATCTACGATTGGTAGTCTTCTATATGTAACAGCGTCTCGGCCAGATGTTATGCAAGCAGTTGAACAAGTAGAAAGATTCCAAGCAGCACCAAAAGAATCACATATTATTGTCATCAAAAGAATTCTTAGATATCTAAAGGGAACAGCAGGATATGGCTTGTGGTATCCCAAGGGTAACAATCTCATTATTCAAGCCTTTACAGATGCAGATTGGGCAGGAAGCGTTGATGATCGTAAGAGTACTCGTGAAGCATTTGAATATTTTCGCTAGAAGCTTGGGATTCTCCCAAGTTCTCATTAGATTTTCCTTATTCAAAATATAAAGGGGGAGTGGTAGTGTGTACAGGTCCGCAGGATGGTTTTGTGTCAGGGGGAGTTACCCTTTGCCATTGATGTCAAAGGGGGAGAGAATGTTGTAGGAAGAGGTGTCATGATCGCAAGGGGGGTACTTGTGTTGCCATCAATGCCAAAGGGGGAGATTGTTGATCAATGGTTGTCATTGATGTCAACCCAAGCAGCACCAGGGGCTGCCCCAATATTGCATAGGAATTTTGACCTACCAAATTACTATATTCTAGGTCAAGAATGATTTTGATGGTTTCTACTTGTCGAGATGTTTCCATTGATATATGGCACGCCACATAATTCTTCATGGTTTGAGAGATATTCATGTTTGAAGTTTGTAATCCCAGTTAGTGGGCTAAAACCCCATGGGGTTGTGACATGGGTCATTGAAAAGTCAATAACTAATTTTTTTTAAGCTCCTAAAATCCCTCCCACGTTCACTTATTGAAGCCCCTCTCAACCTAAGCATTTATATAAATTGTGATCCTCATATCCTCCTCATGTAGGGATTTCGCAATCTGAAACAGGTCATCGTGGCATTTGTGCTCTAAATATTTTTCTACGAAGGTTCAGAAGCTGAAATTTTTAAGAGACGAAGCCAAAATCCTGAGGAAGCTTCTGTAAAAATTTCAGATCAAGGTGCAACATTTTCGGAGATATGATCTGTGGAAGTCAGTGTTTTGGCAGGCTCCTGAACTTCATCTCAAAGAAGTGACCTTAGGAAAATCGTCATAACTCTCTCTCTGAGTATCGGATTGGAATTTTGTAAAAAGTGGCAAATAGTGCACGGACTGTAGTTTTTGTTGTATCAATTTCAGAGCCGAATGAAGAAACAGTGACACGTGGCACTCCGTACAAGTTTGCTCTACTGAACCAATCCATAATTAGGTCATTGTGAGAGATTGGGCATAACTCTCTCTTGAAGAATCCAAATTGGGTCAGACTAGTGGCATTGGAAAGAAGACTTAGAAGACTAATACATAACCGAAAATCACATATTGGGGATCTGAAATAACAGAGATACACCAGATTCAATATTGAGATCCTAGAAAGCAAGAAAAATCCAAATCATGTGTTGTCAAGGGCTGCAAAGGACAAGACTTTCTAGGGCAGCAAAGCAAAGCAAGGTGCAGTAGAGGGTAGCATGACAAGAGCAACAATCAAGATGCAAAACAGCAGCAAGAAGTTCACCACATGAATTCTTCAAGTGGGCAGCACTGCATACAGTGATTGTAAACGTATCATTGTACTAGGTCATTGTAAATATTGTACAAGTGTCTATCTGCCAAGAGTTGAAGTGGTAGTGTTGGGAGGTCTAGGATCATCATTAGGTGGTTGTGTCATAGTTGGGGTTATGGTCTAGTGTGTATTCTTCTTCTACATCATTCTATATCATTGTAAAGTGTACCATTTTCCCCAGTACGAGAGTCCATTCTTCTTTTATTCTTCTATAGTGTGGTATGGTGGTGCTAGGCTGGTGCATGAAGTAACGAACAGGTTCAAGACTATGAAAAATTAAGGGTGGTAGGGTGGCGCTAGGGTGAGTTGTAGCTCATTAGGTGTTGGGGCATCTGTTCAGTTGACTACTGAAGAATATCGAGCGTTGGAGCGTCCATCCAGTGGGAGATGGAGAAGAATGCTTTTCTAGATTCTAAGAAGTTGGAGCTTTATTTTCAATTGGAGTTGAATATTAAAGAATTATTGGAAAAGAATTCAAGTGGTTTTCGTCCCGGAGAGGGTTTCCAGCTTAAAAACTGTGTGCATTTTTGTTCCTTTTGTTTACTGCTATCATTGTACAAACACTGATAATAATTGAAAATTAACTAATGCTCTAATTGAAAGAAATATTGATTCACCCCCCCTCTCAGTATTTCCAACAATATCATTGTTGCTTAACAAGTGATGGAAAAACGCATCATCACTTTTATAGTTAAAAATGCAACAAATGATTTACAAACATGGCCATGACATACTATTACATCTAGAAAAACCATCTCTCACTTGTCAAAGTGAATGGATCATCTCCCTGTGGCACATTTGCTTGTCGAACATGAACTACAAGAACTCTACAGGAACTCTCATTCACAAAAAGGACTCTATCAGTATGACAATAATTCACACATAATGACTATGAGTATCACGCCAGCATGGCAACAAAGGAATCTCAATCAAACATACATGTGACAATGAGTATCCCGCCAACATGGCAACAAAGGGATCTCAAACAACATAAAACAATCCATGATAGAAATTACATCTCACATCAAGAACAAAACAAGATCCCACATCAAACATCAACAAGGATTTATACAACACAATGCATCTCATAGAAAATAGAGAAAGAATTACTTGATCACACTGCATATACCTCACATCCTGGAGCTATCTCAAGACAAGGATGATAAACTGCTGGATCTGGCTATACCATCAATCTCGTGGCGTCGAATATCCTGAAAAATGATTTCTCCCACATTTAATGTTGACACCTGCAACTCCACTTTGAAAAGTGACCGAAAAACATAAGGCTCGGATGTAAAATTTGACTACACCGCTGAACTCGTGTCGTCGAGAGGTGTAGGATTGACTGTCAATTTGTTGAATTTTGACAAAGTAAAAATCTAGGCCTTAGGGAATCTTTTAGATTCCCCCTAGATTCCTCAAAGATACTGCTCCACAGGGAAACTGCAAAACCACTACTCAAAAGGCGAATATGGGCGCACCATCATGCTCCCTTTCTTGTTAAAATGCATATAAAGTTTAATACATTCTGACACAGGATAATTTTACCCCCTTGGAATAAAAAAGGATCATGGTTCTGCCCCCCTGTTTTCTGCGCTAGTTCATGGTTCTGCTTATCTCGAAATTCTTGCTCCCACCTCTCTGGGCGCATTGTGCGAATGAGGGAGTTTAACTAATGTTTTGCAAGCAGAGTTAACAAAATAGGTTGTTGGCCTAACAGTTGTGGGCGGAGGTCGGGGGTTCTGACCCCACCGATCCCACCTTACTTGGCATATAGTTTTAATATAACGAAATGTTTTTTTTAAATCTGGCGGGTCAGGCCTGCATCAGGCAGCCCGCCCCCAAACCTTCTTCGTTTGCATCGCATATATATATATATATAAGAATAAGAGTTACGGTTGGGGTGTAGGGTGTACCGTCGACCACCCCACCACATTTCGTTATATTTTATACGACGGTTTTTTGGGCGTCGTGGGGTCCAACGAGGGTCATGGCCTGCCGGCCCATTCAATATATATATATATATATATATATATATAATGGTTTGTTTATGACGGTGGTCCGATGGGGGTGGTGGGGGTCATGGCCCACCACCCTTTTTTTTTAATTATTTTTTGTTATCATAACATAATAACACCTTTTTGAAAATTCGTTAATTTGATCGAAGGAGTCAAATTAACGACCCCACTATTTTGCCCAGAATCCGGTGGTTGGGTTTCTTCGAAATTGTGTTCTCCTTAAGCCTACCACCTCATCAAGTCAACCCAGAACTTTGATTGCTTCTAACTTTTGCATACAAGCTCGATTTGACGAACCATTTGCATCATTGCAATCAGGACGAAGAGATATTTAACTTGAACCTAGTTCAAGAGCAATCCGAACACTTGATTTTTGAGCTTTCATAAGCCCTCTTTGTCCTGTGTGTGTCTCTGGAGCCACCTAGATCATTTTTCGTTGCGATGAGTTTCATTTTCAAAGCGGCATCCCAATGCCAGAAACTACCTCAAGCGGTGAAGGCAATCCCTTGTCTTACACTAGAAGCTCAACATGTATTTGTGAGCGCTGTTACACGGGGGGGCCTTTGGGGAACAGTCAATTGTCAAGGTACTAGCCCATAAATGGATGCATCCTATGTGGCCTCTGTCCTTACTGTGGACAGACATTAATGGGTAAATAAAAGGGGCATTTTTTTTTACCCATTATTTTCCCTATGCCTAGAAAATGAAGAGGGCACTTTTATAATGCACATATTTTGTAATTGGGGGATTTGATTTCTTTTCACCATTAGTGCATTTGAATGTTTTTGTGCATACACATATTAAAAGGGAATTGAAAATTGTCTTTTTCCCTTTGTGCACATTGAATTGCCATGTAATTGCTATTTTGGCATCAGAAAGTTGGCATGTAACTTAATGAAATGCCATGCAAAGGCCATAGTTTCCATGAAGTCACGATGTAAAAGATGATTATGAAGCATTGTAAAAGACTTGTTTTAGCCACTCTTATGTGAGGGACAGTGAGAGGCGTATTTTTTCGCATTAAACCTTGTTGGCTTCTTTGTAATCAAGTTGAATGAGGCGATTTTCCTAAGCCATTTTGGCATGTAAACTTGACCAATGAGTGTGGTTATAAACTCTTGGCAAGTGTTTCAAAAGATGTAAATATGTATGATCAGCTACAGGTTGCAGCATTATGCAGATGTGGTCTTTTGCATTCTAATTCTGAAGTATGTTGCGTGAAGGAGTCTTCAAGGGATGTGCCTTTTCAAACATTTGTGTTGCAGCTTTAGGCAAATGTGGGTCTTGCATCCTAATTCTGAAGTTGGGTGAAGCAGTCTTCAAGGGATGTGTCTTTTCAGACATTTGTGTTGCAACAGTTGCAGGTGTTGACTTTGCATCATGATTCCGAAGTACATTGGGTGAAGGAGTCTTCAAGGGATGTGTCTTTTCAGACATTTGAGTTGTATCAGTTGCAGGTGTTGGCATTGCGTTTCGATTCCGAAGTACGTCAGGTGAAGGAGTCATGTGAGAATGTGCCTTTCAGAGACATTTTCATGCAGTTGATGATGAATTGAAGCTGATACTTTTGGAGACCAAAAGTTTCTTTGTGGGGAGGTGTGATCCGAAAGGATCTTCGCACATGAAAGAGCTTTGTGCCATGTTGATTTGAAGTTGGTGACAAAGTGCTTAAGTGGGTGAAATTATGATTAATGTTTTTCATGAGATGATCATGCATTTAATTATGCATTTTATAAGCCTTTATTGAACTCATGCATTATTATTCACTTTTGATATAAATGATTAATATTTGTGGGAGAAAATTTGTCTCACATATTATTAATTTAATGTTATTATGGAAATTGGTTTTTATGTGAGAAACCACCTCACACCAATTTTCTATTTTTCTCACATTGTAGGCTGAGAGAATCAAGGACATGGTTGAAGGGTCTTTAGGTGGTTTTGAGACTTTTCCCAATTATGAGCCTGAGATATTTGGAGATCCTACTTTCATGGATCTTGTTTTTCCTTCCTTGTAATTAGGTCCTACAATTGTGGGTCTTGTAATTAATGCTCTTTGTTGGAGAGTGAGTGAGGAAAAACTATATATATGCCTTATTTGAGCCATGTAAAAGGGAGAAGAAAGGGGAGAATTCTTAGATATTGAGAGCCATAGTGCTTAGCTAATAATCGGCCATAGTGCTTGAATGTAAGAGAGCTTTGAGAGCTTACTTTGAAGAAGGAATATAGAAGATTTGCATTCCAATAGAAGCAGATCGAGAGATGTAGCCCCAAAGAGATGGAGGGGTGAACTCCGTTACCAACATCGGTTGTCTCTCTCTTATTTACTTACATGTGCTTTCTTGATATTTTAAGTTCATTTAAGTATATTTAAGCATTATAATCGATGAACTAATGTGCTCAATTAAACCTTTATAAACCAAAGTCAATTAAAATATCCTCACACCGTAAACGATGATTAGAGTAGTACTCGACTCGTGATCGGATACACCGTAAACGATGATTAGAGTAGTACTCGACTCGTGATCGGATCAAGTTTGGTATCAGAGCAGTTGACTGATTTGCAGGATGGACAGAGGGGCGAAGAACGTTGAAAGAATGCAAGAGTTGCAAGAGATAAATGACAACATTCAAGTCGAAAATGCAGAATTGTGAACACTGTTGCAGGTAGCTAAAGAGGATAAGCAAGAGCTTCAAGAGATGCTACGAGCCAAAGAGGAGTTATTGGCTAAGTTGCAGAAGGTTGAAACGATGGATGATGCATCTCAAACCAAGGTATATGATGTTACTTCATGTTTTGTTCTCTCTCAATATGAAACCAATGTTGGCATGAAAATCCTCACGGAGATGGAGTATAGAGGAGGTGGACTTGGCATAAATGGCCAAGGAGTCACCCAGCCATTGGAGGTTGTACCAAGACAACCATTTGCAGGCTTGGGTTATGGACAGGAAGAGAAAGGAGAATGCTCGAAGGTAGCTGAAGCAAAAGTCATCTCTTCATCACCCAATTCCAAGAAGGGAATCAAACCATCTAGTCCTCATCATTTCAAGGACAAGTCAGGAAGGTATATCAGTCATTCAAATTCTTCTTTTGCATATAAGAGAAATGATTACTTTCATAGATCTTCTAACCGTAATGTAGTTAAGCATCACACAAAGAAAGTGTGGGTTAAGAAGACACATGTGTCCACAAGAAGTGAGACCAAGAAGAATGAGGACCTTCTGAATCATCCTATCATGAAGACACAGTTGAATTAGAAATAGCATAATTTCTGTAGTTTCTCCAAAATCAATGGCCATTGGGAGAAGAAGAGCTGGAAGTTTCACCCCGAAATTCACCACAATTCAAGCAGACATATGGTGAAAGAACTTGTGAAAAAGGAGGCTCCATCCACCATTCGAAAAGCATGATTACAAGAAGAAAGTGCTTGGTGTTGGTTTGGTAAGTAGTTCACGACGTTTCTGCAATGTTTATTTCTGCTCATTTGCAAAATTTCGAGTTTTAAGTGGACATGTATCTCTTTGTTGATGGAAAACACTCAAAAATTTTCCGATTCAAAATCAACAAATAATGACACCATTGCGAAGAGCTCGACGAGAGGAGTCCGACGGCGCTTAAATCGCGTCAAACGGCCTCCGGATGGAAAATTTATTATGCCCTGAAGTGTTGTCAAAACAAGGAACTATTTTCAGCAGCTGATTAGTGCCGCTGATTTCTGTCATAGCTAAGGCGTGGTGATTTTAGAATGTGGAGCCTGTGGATACAATGGGTGATGGAGATGCATTTGTTGGTGGAATTCTAAGCCAGCTGTCATGTGATATTTCCCTATATTGGGATGAACTTTGACTTAGACAAGCAGAGACCGCAGTCGGGCCAAAGAAAGCAGCTCACTAGGAGCGCCAAGGGCCAGAAAGATCCACTCTTCCGAGTAGGCATCTCGAGCAGCAGCATCGAATGCACTAACGATTTTCTCTCTAGTTGGAGATTCATGAGCAGATTTGGCAATAATGCCAGCGGTGCTTAATGAAAAGTCGAAGCAATCTGGAACTGCAGCGTTGATCGCATCATCATCATCAGCAGCGGGCGAGCCAAATGGTTCACCCAAGCCATTGACAGTGAGAGGAAGGGGCAGCAGCAAGGGGGGAGGCCCCTACGGCAGCCATGCTCGATTGAGCAGCACCACAGTTTCTAGACTCGGAAGTAGAGGGCGCAAATGCACACTTCTTCTCTTGCTTCTTTCGTACGGATTGACCAGCATCTTGACCATGGTTCCGGTGATGTCACGTGTCTCCAGATCTAGCATCAGACGGATGTGCCAAAGAAACTATTCTAGGATCAGAATCCTTCATTTGGTCGATACCACTGCATTTGGAGCGCTTAGAGGCAATCCGGAAGAGAGTTTCTCTAGCAAAGAATGCCAAGGTTACTCGCCAAGTTTTGGAAACCACGTTCTGGAACCTGCCTCTTTTAGAGGATCTTATGCTCGATATCTCTCAGAATTTCACAGATTCGAGCCCGACTTTCGAATTCTTAAGCTCACAATGCATAGTATTTGCAAAATTTCATAACTGCATAATAAATTGAAGATGTCAGGAAAAGCATGTTCCACCTGTGAGAAAATATGCCAATTACCCCAGGTTTTTTGCACACTATTACATCCCATCTCCTTATCTCTTTCGATTTCTACCTAACAATTATGGGAGCAGACTCCTACATACACTTAGCAAAGATTAAGCAGGCAACCTTGCTTCGGAAAATAGACCTCATACGAGCATTGAATAATCAGTTGATCGCTTTGTCATCTTACACCGATCCAAGAGGTATAACGTTTCTAATTCAGGATTGTATGAGCTTTTCCTTGTTGGTTGCGGCATCGAGGGAAAAATTCCCGCGTGCTTGCCGACGATGCCAGGGCAGCTTGCTATGTTTGACTTGTCGAGCAACAGCCTCACGGGTACCATACCGTCATGGCTAGGCAGCATTCCAGCTCATCATCCTGGTGCATTAGCATTTCTTGTTACAAACATTCTTCTTTTCTTTGGAGTTGCAATGCTGACAGGCATGCAGACATCACAATCAATTTGAAGGCTAATTACAATGAGGAAATTGAACTAGGTAACAAGTGTGCGTTATTGTCGGTGTCATTTGGCACTCTATGAATTTTAAATCATGGTGTATGATTTTAATTTTTGAGCTACTTCGTTGTCGTCATACTGTCGCCGCTATGGGCGGTCTAGTTTTTTTATCTATGGTGGCTTGCGAGAAGGTGTTTTGTTGGATGACCTTCTTGTAGTAGAAGATTCAACAGCCCCAGAAACATTCGGTTCTTACCCTGGAACAATACTAGGTATATCTAGTTATATGGATGAACAAGCTAGGTCTCCACCCTCAGGTGAGATGTCTGATGGTGATTTGGTAATGGGAATCCCCATTGTGCCTTTCGTCAATGGCCATGCATCTATCGATATATCTATAGAAAATGCATTCTTTCAAACCGGAGGAATGCTTGCAACAACACTTATATTCCTCCGAGGAGGGTTGCATACGTGGATGCTACCTTAGACGTCCACGACATTCAAGTCATCGCTGACGTGATCTACTTGTTGGATGACATTGCTCATATTCCATTGCAGACTGTCACCGATTTTGAAAACCGCCAGTAGAGAAGATGGTGCCCATCTCTGGAGCCGCTCTATTGGAACGATTTGCCTTCCTTATTTAAGGTCCGCGTTGCTGCCCTTGAATCTCATTTAGTTTCGGCAAGCAGAGAAATCGTGTTATTCTTCTTCTTCTGCAATATCAATCAGTGGACAAGATGGGCCGATTCCACGGAATTCTCTTCTTGGTTTTCATCATTTGTTTGATGAATCATTTTCTGTTGTGATGAGTTTCATTTTCAAAGCGGTATCCCAATGCCAGAAACTACCTCAAGTGGTGAAGGCAATCCCTTGTCTTACACTAGAAGCTCAGCATGTATTTGTGAGAGTTGTTACACGGGGGGCCTTTGGGGAACAGTCAATTGTCAGGGTGCTAGCCTACAAATGGGTGCATCCTATGTGGCCTCTGTCCTCACTGTGGACAAACATAAATGGGTAATTAAAAGGGGAATTTTCTCTGATTTTTTTTTTTAATTATATATACCCATTATTTTCCCTATGCCTAGAAAATGAAGAGGGCACTTTTATAATGCACATATTTTGTAATGGGGGGATTTGATTTCTTTTCACCATTAGTGCATTTGAATGTTTTGGTGCATACACGTATTAAAAGGGTGTTGAAAACTTTGTATTTTTCCCTTTGTGCATATTGAATTTCCATGTAACTACTATTTTGGCATCAGAAAGTTGGCATGTAACTTAATGAAATACCATGTGTTACACAGTAATTTGTCACCGTCCCTGCCATTCCCCATCCCGCACATTGGAGGGCTTATTCCGTGACCTGTGAGCAGAGACGCTTGAAAATACTTTCATGACATCCCTCTGAACATGAGCTTTCATTGCCCTGAAGACATTTCTTTGCAAAAAACCCTAAAAACACCTCTTTTTGCATTGGCGCGGGCAGCCAGTTCAGTACCCGCGCCAATGGGGGAAATCCTTCAAAGAGGGCGCGCCAATTGGCGCTCTGTCCCAGAATCGCACTTGCGCCAACCAATTTAAGCAGTGTTTTTTAAAAATAAATGGCGGAAGTTTCGTCCTAAAAAATTCCTGGACTGCTATCTATCTTGAGTTGGTAGGTTTGGCTACGGATTTCCATAGATAGGAAGTGGTTTGCCACCTCTCATGGAAGCTTCCTTGATGATAGGGCCAATCCCATAATTATAGGGATCCCAACTCCCCTTCCTCCATCTATAAAAGCTTGCCCATCTCCATTGCAAGCTAGTCTTCAAGTTCCCAAAATTCCCAAGAGCCTTGTGTCAGAAGAGCCTTCCATAATTTCTTTAAGGCCAAATTCAAACAAGGAGACTATTGTCAAGATCCGAAGAGAGAGGTTTGTCCCATCCTTGATAGGATTTTCGAGACGTGTTCTGCTGGCGACCCTCCGAAGGAGAATTCAGCGTCAGAACTTGGTTGTAATTTTCCTTTGATTGATTAATAATAAATGACTATTGGTTATGGTTCCACTCTTGTTGTTGTTTATGATGATGAGTTATGTCCTTTCTGACTGACATATAGTTGCATCTACTAGATTTTACGCTTGTGGTTGTTTCGTTTCTCGCGTGTGTAGGTGTCCTATCACGGAGATCGTGGGGATTGTGTTCTGCCAGAGCTAAGGAACGGGAGCGCTACTTTCTCTACAAGCGACAGCGTTGGATTCCAAGTAGGCCTTCATCGCTAGTTGGTTTATTTGCAATTAGGAACCTGCACTGTAGCGTGAATGATTGTTGCTAAACCCGGTCTGGGCTAGTAGGGATCGCCTCTATCCGCAGAGGGGATTTACCTCCACAAAAAATTGGCGACTCCGCTGGGGATCGTTAGCTTGTTGTCATTCGTTTTATAAGCTACAGACAGAGCCTGAAGTTGGCCAGATAGCCTTTGAAACGCTTTTGCTCTGTAATTGCGAAGTAGATCAAAGCTGCTTCAGTCAATCTCCGGTTTAGTTTGTAAACTGAACACTTGGAGCACTGTCTTGTCTTTTCGGTTGATTCTTGATTCTGCTTGCTTGATCAGCGCTTTTGGGCTGGTTCTTTCTGTGAATTTGGGTTTTTGAAAACTCCAAACATCACTGGTCTGATCTTGGATTGCTTATTTTTTATTTTGGCATAACAAACTTGACTGGCGCGTTTTTTAGCGTGACAGTCGTGCCAATTGGCGCTAGTTGTCCATGTATTACCCGCGCCAATTCTGATATGGCGCTAGTTTTAGCCTGGCGGTCGTGCCAGTGCTGGGGACTGCTAGGGTTTGCTTGATTTTGAGCTTTCTGAGCCTGATTTCTGATTTTGGTTTCATTTTTTCGACTGCTTGAGTGTTTTGGAGCCTTGATTGGCTGACTGTTACCTTCGTCCTTTGGTTGTTTGCCCATTTCCATCGATTTTGCATTCTAGCCCTAGGTCATCTAGGTGCTATTGTGTGTCGATCCTTCCTTGGGAGCCTGTGGTTTCTATCGGTTCAGTCAACATTGTGACTGCTTCTTTGCATTCGTTCGGTGTTTTTCTATTGTCTCATCGCATTGTTTGAGTGATTGTTCCCTTTTCCATTCAAATTCTGCCTTGTCTCGTTTGGGCCTAGATTACACGGCTCATCTGGAGTCTTTGGGATTCTTTTCGTTTTGAGGGACTTTTGGTCGATTTGAGGTCTGATTGTGATTGCTATTGAGTGAAATTTGTTTGTTTTGCTCTCTTATCATCATTTCTCGAATCGCTTTTGCATTAGTTTTCATTTTTTAGCGCACTTTGCTCTGAAATATTGAAAATATATATAAAAAAAAATCTCTTTTTCTTTTCATTAGTTAATGTGAATTAGATCTTTTCGGTGTTATTAGTGATTGGTAACCTTGAACGAAAAGCTTTTTAGTTTTCATTAGCTGCATTAGAGACATCATTGGTTGTTTTATGTTCATTTCGTTATTGTGTGAAAAGCTCTCAACTCTCTCATAAATAGCTTTCATCGAATGAAATTATATACTGTGGCATATAGAGTGCATTTAGGAGACTTTGAGACATTACATTCGCTAGGGCCTAAAAACTGAAACGTAATTGAAGATAAACTTTAAAATTTACTCAATTTACACTAAGGCAGCATTGAAATCTAACGAAACACATTTAGAGGTCTAGGTTAGAGACGTGTTCTGGCGTCTTAAAACCTAGTAGCTGTCGTTCGCATCTTGGCTTTAGACAGCGCTAGTACGGACTTGTGCTCCCCGTACCGTCGCGTATATAAAGGGAGACCCCACTAGGTTTCAATCATTTATCCATAGGAAGCCGAGTCTGCCGCCCTATACCTGTGATACACCGGACACAGCATTCGGGGAGATTTCCTGCACGTACATTAAGTCCTTGGTTGATTTCTTTTTCATTTTGAAACCAAGGTGTATATTGCAGTTCACGGTTATTTGGTACACCCTTTGCCTAGTATTCCTGAGTAGTCATTTGATCTTTTCTGACTCTTTAAATTTGAAAGGATCACCAAGCGCTTGTCCTTTCACGCTTGCTTCAAAACTGAAAGAGATAGAGTCACCTTTTCAACCGTTTCTCGACTCTTAAAACATGAAACGGTGAAGTTTCTAAAGTTTCAATGTGGTAAAATAAAACGCCCACGATCACACGCCCTGTTAGATTTGATTGTGTGCCTTGGTTCTTTTTCAGCCCGTGTGTGGTTTTGAGTCGTTGATGGCAACATTTCCAGAGTTCACCAACCAAGGAATCCCCTCTAATGGGAATCCTAGTCATTTTCCTCCTTTTGGAAATGTTGGTGCTCCTTACATGGCAACGTTGTCCCTTCCTGGGTTAACTGTTGGGTTGCCTGTTTGGTTGTTCTCAACCTCTGTAGTCCCGAATGTCTCAGCTTCTGTTCAATCAGTTCCTCCTCCTGAACAACATCATGTTGATTCTAAGGTGGACCTCTCCCCTTCTTCGCCTGTTTCTGCGTCCCCCTCTTCTACTTCGCCTGGTGAAAGTCTGGATTCGAGTAACCAGGTGGCTAAGAAGAAGAAGAAGAAGTCTGATAAAAGAGAGGCTAGGAGTGCAGCTACTGCTTCTGAAAGACCTCCTCTTGATAAGCCTCCCAACCCTCCGTGGAAAGTCAAGTTCCCTTGCATGTTGTGCACGGGAGACCATCTTCTTAGACACTGCCTCGGCATTCCCAAGGTACTCAAAGTATGGTCCAACGGGCGCCCACCGTCGCCTTTGGCTTCTGGGAGTCAGGTTGGGGGCACGTCTTCAACTGGTACTGGTAAGGCTCCTAAGAAACAGGGTAAGCTCACCAATCCCTGTAAGTTGTGTGAAGGGCACCATACCATTCACCTTTGTCCATATATGGATGAAGCCAAAAGAGTCTTAGACAACGCAACCGTTTCTACACCATGCCTCTCGGCTGGTTACCAACGGCTTTCTTTGAGTCCGCCACCAGCTGATCCTCCGATTAGTCAAGATTCATCCTTGGTCGATCTCGCTCCCTCGGAAATTCATATTCACGAATCCATCCCTGACCAACCATTGGTCGTGGGAACAGTTGAGCTGGCTCCGTCTACGGTGCACCAGGTCTTTTCTATTGAGAGTGCATCTCACACACCCCATGTCCTTCTGGTTTCTTCAGATTCTTCAGACTTGGAGAAAGATTCTCCTGTCCCCGTACTTCAAGGAGAAGCTCCTTCACCTCCCGTGATGGAGGCTCCGGAGGATACCCCTCCCACCTTCGAGATGGAGGTCATGGAGGATGCTCCTTCTTCTTTCGTAACATCAGGGGAAGACCTTCGCAGTTCGATGGTAGCCCCTCCGAGTAGTTTGGTCGCTTCCTTTGATTGGAATCGATTCGCGGGATACCGCCTTCCGTCTTATGTGCCTTTCGAGATCACAGTACAGGCTTTTGGTCTGGTCGTACCCAGCACCATTGTAGACGAAGGCGCCTATGTTAGTGTTCTATCCTCAACTACTTGGCTAGCTTTCGGTTCACCACCGCTTGCGCCTGTTACACAGAATCTGTTGACATTCAACAAAAGGACTAGTCTACTGTTAGGGGTCCTTCCACAGTTACCTATTACTTTGGGAGGTAAAACCGTCCATATGGACGTGATGGTTGTTCCAGGACCCTTGGATTTCAATCTGCTCTTGGGGCGCGATTACACCTATGCCATGGGAGCGCTTGTCTCCTCCCTCTTTCGCGTGATGTGTTTTCCACACGAAGGACGGATCGTGACCATTGATCAGCTTTCGTTCTTTGGTCCTGATGTGGCAGCTGGCCCGCCATCATCCCTTCCTGGTTTTTATCCACCCGTTGTATCTGCCCCACCGCAGGTCAACTATGTGGCTACCTACCCTGTGCCTGTACTCAGTGATAATGCCGTCGTTCATAGTGTGCTGGGGGCATTGGGTCCCGACTTCCAGGATGTTTTCCTTCCATCAAGAGTGGAACTCTTGGAAGGCATTACTTCTTGTTCATTATGATGAGGTCGGTCGGAGCATAGTTCCTTTTCCTGTGTCAAGCTCCTTTAAAAATGAAATCAGGTTCCCGGAGCATAGTTCGTTGTCATGCGTCAAGCTCCTTAAAAAATGAAACAAGGACTATTGGAGCACAGTTCCTCCTCTTGTGTCAAGCTCCTAAAACAATGAAACAAGTCATTACGAGGACAGTTCTTTTAAGTGTGTCAACCTCGTTAAAATAATGAAACACGAGCATGTTCAATTCGAGTTTTGATAGATTTAGTTCAAATCTCTTTTGTTTTCAACCTTCACTCCATTTCCTATGGACTGAAGCTTGGGGGGCATGGACCTCGAATTGAGACACCATGCTGGGGGCATGCCCGTCTTCCTCATTTCAAGCATAGTTTGTGTTTTAAGCTTGCATAAAAATAAAACTCATTTCCAAGCATAGTTTGCATGTGTGTGTGCCTTTAAGCTTGTGTAAAAATAAAATGTGTGATTAAATACATTATGTGAACTTTTTCATTGGGTCGTTTGTTATGCAACTGATACATTAGATTACATTGTATTGGACATTTGCATAGCATATAAAAACATCATCACATGTAAAGAGATCCATCCAGAAATAGATATGTATAGATATAGATATCGAAATGTTTACATAGTGTGCATTACATAAAATCAAAAAATATACATGTTCGTCTTAATACAGCCGGAGACGACATGTCTCTCAAAAAAATATGCATGAAATAAGCCCTAGGTGTCTAATCTGCGTGGTGCTCATGATAACAAGTCACCGCACGCACTAAGCGTCTCAGAAGACGGTGGAGGCGACTAGGCACTCCCACCGTATGTCTCTGGTATGCTAGTGGAACATCTGCCAGCCGAGCGTAATCTGGAATCCCCCGGGCGATTCCCTCGAGGTTCTGGATCAACTCTCCCCCCTCGGCACCCTCCGCCTGAGGGTCAGCTGCGGGCTGAGTTCTCCGTGAAATAGGAGACATACCGACAGGTCTCTCTGGGCCGACATCTGCGTACACATAAAACTGTCACTAGAACGAACATGTATTACCAAAAAATCATAAAACATAAAATCAAAAAGACGATCTTACCCAACTCCTCGTCCCAGTCATCCCCCTCCGGGAGTGGAAGATCTAGATCACCAGTGAAATCGGTCCCTGCATATGGCCAGTCTTCGACTACAATCAACTGATGCCGTAGCCACCCAAAAAACTCCGGCCTCCAGGACATCTGTTGGCCCCC
Source organism: Pinus albicaulis (assembly GCA_034641835.2). Taxonomy (NCBI): domain Eukaryota; kingdom Viridiplantae; phylum Streptophyta; class Pinopsida; order Pinales; family Pinaceae; genus Pinus; species Pinus albicaulis. The sequence goes on from CM076569.1 coordinate 273,853,139, forward strand.
TCCCGCTCTGGGCATCAGTGCTGCCCAGCGAGCCATTCTCGGCTCTCGTGGTACCGGCTCAGCTACTATGGCCCCTTGGCCCTGGAAGATTGGTAATCGTTCCAGAATGAATGATACCAGGATAGAACCGTAGCCAAACTGTTTCAGTTTGGCTTGCTTGCATTTTGTCAGCTGCCTCTTCATGTTGACTGTCACTGCTGTGGCCCAATCAAACAGTGTAGGACTCATACACTCAGAGGCTAGTATGAGTTGGGCCTTGATCGCCTCATGTGGAGCTTGCGATCCTGCAGCTCGTGTAATGGTGTGTAGCACTACTCTAAGTGCTAGATCCTCGACAGTGTGAATGTCTACCTTTCCGCTTCCTGATCCAGTTCGTGCCCTTGGGCACACCCTCGCCATTACCTGCTCCATCTTTTCACCAGATGGTCTGCTCCCCGTCAGTATGGACACTGGACCTCTGCGCGATAGTCCGGTTATGAAATATATGTCAGAAACCTCCAGTTCTAATACTTGATCCCGCAGCTTGAACACTTGTTCATTTTCATCCCAAATACTGATCAGGTATTGTAGAAGCTCAGGTTGAGCCCGTAAGCAAGGTGTCAGGAAGAATTTCTTAAGCCCACAATTCTTGAGAGAATTCATACAAGTTTCATTCTCCATGGCTAATTCATCCTCTTCCCCATGCTCCCTCTCTTTCCATTCGATCACCATTGTACTCGGTTGCCTGCATCAACATGGTCAAAAACCCTTGATTAGATCTCTGTTATGCTTGGAAATCCATTTGAATCACTCACAAATCGGAAATTTAAGGCGGAAAACTAAATTGCGCCATTAGCGCGACTGTTTTCTTAACAGTCACGCCAGTTGGCGCGGGCTCTTTGCATACAAAGGCCATTGGCGCGGGTCCGTGCCCGATACTCGCGCCAATGGGCGGAGCCCTAAAATTACAAAAATCTTCCACAGAAATCTAATGAGCAATGGAAAACTATAAAAAAATGGATTAAAATGGAGTACAAGGAAGCGCCTCTTACCTGGAACGAACGGGAATCTGAATGGTAGCCCGGATCTATCACAATCGCCGTCAGAAGTTTGCACACCAAACGGACCACTGTTGCTCTCCAATGAGGTAAATAGTAAAAGTAACTTTGTTTTTACCATTTGAGACTATTTATAACTTTTTGAAATCTAAAATAGGTTTTAAAAGACACTTTCATGGATATTTTGATATTTGTTGTCGGAAAATGGATTTTACACTTGCCTCTATGTGCAGCAACAGGTTTTTCGCAGCTTGGACGGTGAAACGAGTTGTATTTTACACTTTTTCGGACTCGGTAAAAACACGAAAAAGTCATTTTGGAGTCATCTTTCAGCTCTTTTCTGACTCTCTAAACATGAAAAGATTGCCGAGGCCCTTGTCGTTTCGATCTCGTTAAAGTGGCTGCGAAACGACATCTACCCAATATACGTTTACCCCTTTTTTGGGCTGGGATAGATTATTTACGAAGAAGGAATACCCTAGTCTATTGCGACTAGGAGGTTTTCTCAGACATGGTTTTCTACCTTTTCGGATCTTAGGAACTATTTACGAAAATGGACCATTGGAGTTTACTTTTCTGCTGTCTTTTCAAACTCTCTAAATATGAAAAGACGCCGAGTTCTTCCTTTGTCAGACTCATTAAACCCTGATGACATCGGATTCAGTCACAATAACGCTACTCGAGTCTCTCCTTCCTCGGGCTCGTTAAACGTACTAGGATGGACTTATACCACAAGCATATGCTATCCCCTTCAAGCTTATTATCAAAAATAATTGGGGTACCCGCCAGAAATGGCGGGGAAAAAATGGAACCAGCATCATTGTCGTGTCGGCAGTATGTCGCTCTTGAACATGGCACTTGTCTGCATTCGTGTCGGGTTGGGGACATCTCATCTCGTTTTTCACTTGCCTCTGTGGGTTTGGGTAATCCCTTTTGACCTCTCATCTGCTCTTTGCCTCGTCACTATGATCTCTGATATTTTGATGTCAAATACTGCCAAGTCCACTGTCGTGTCGTTCATATGTTCAAGAGAAGTTGACCTCTGCAAGTATCAACCTCCCTCTGATTCTCATCTGATCGTGATTCACAAAAACACTATGTTCCTCTGTCTCGCGTCGATGATGTGGGAAACACTATGGCCCACCTTCGATCAAGGTCACTTCCTATCGACTTCAGCTCATTATCCAGGAGGCTGATCTAGAGACTCCCTTTTGGTACCTTGGAGCCTGCATGCCTCAATGGCAGGTTCTTCGCATTCAACGCGAGGTTTTCATCATTGGCCTCCGATCGATTGATTCTACGGGTGTTCGACGCCAGCTCATTGATTCACATGCCGTAGATTGTACCTATAGTACCTTGAGGGCCATTGTCATTATTGGTGGTACCTCTCGCGTCTGTTAACAACTTTCATCATTGGCTGGTAATCAGATGATGTTCTCGCATGCTCGACTTCTTAGCTCCCTTATTTCGCACGTTGAACTTGTGTCGTGTTTCGATTGGAGATGGAGCACAAGACCCCGGATTGTGTCCGTTGTAACCAGCCGCGAGTTTGTGGATTGTTGCGATTATCACCCCGACCACTCTCATCGGGATGGTCACCGCGTCCGAGTCTATTTATCGATCCTCGACCGGATGGCCGCGTCCACGTTCTGGATCCGGAAACTTGTATACTCTGTTATGGATGGCTGCGCCCATACCACATATATATCATGTATTTGAGACATCAGTTGTACTTCTTCACGTAGGTTTTCCGACGGCGGAGTTTTCAGTTGGACACGTTCTCGTAAAGCATTTCACCCCTCTCTCTCGTTCGGGCCTCATACTTTAGGGGGCATCTGTTACACAGTAATTTGTCACCGTCCCTGCCATTCCCCATCCCGCACATTGGAGGGCTTATTCCGTGACTTGTGAGCAGAGACAAGACTTGAAAATACTTTCATGACATCCCTCTGAACATGAGCTTTCATTGCCCTGAAGACATCTCTTTGCAAAAAACCCTAAAAACACCTCTTTTTGCATTGGCGCGGGCATCCAGTTCAGTACCCGCGCCAATGGGGGAAATCCTTCAAAGAGGGCGCGCCAATCGGCGCTCTGTCCCAGAGTCACACTCGCGCCAACCAATTTAGGCAGTGTTTTTTAAAAATAAATGGCGGAAGTTTCGTCCTAACAAATTCCTGGACTGCTATCTATCTTGAGTTGGGAGGTTTGGCTACGGATTTCCATAGAGAGGAAGTGGTTTGCCACCTCTCATGGAAGCTTCCTTGATGATAGGGCTAATCCCATGATTATAGGGATCCCAACTCCCCTTCCTCCATCTATAAAAGCTTGCCCATCTACATGGCAAGCTAGTCTTCAAGTTCCCAAAATCCTAAGAGCCTTATGCTGCAAGAGCCTCCATAACTCCCTTAAGGCCAAATCCAAGCAAGGAGACTATTGTCAAGATCTCAAGAGAGAGGTTTGTCCCATCCTTGATAGGCTTTTCGAGACGTGTTCTGCTGGCGACCTGCCGAAGGAGAATTCAACATCAGAACTATGGTTGTATTCTTCCTTTGATTGATTAATAATAAGCGACTATTGGTTATGGTTCCACTCTTGTTGTTTGTTTATAATGACGAGTTATGTCCTTCTCATCGACATATAGTTGTATCTACCGGATTTTACGCTTGCGTTTTAGAGCCACATGCGTGTATCCACGCTGAGATCGTGGGGATCATGGATTCGCTAGGCTAAGGAACGGGAGCGCTACCTCTTCTACAAGCAACAACATTGATCTGTGTAAGCCTTCATCGCTAGTTGGTTTATTTGCAATTAGAACCTCGCACCGCAGCATGAATGATTGTTGCTATCCGACCACATAGTAGGATCGCCTTGTCCTAAGAGGGGGATTTACCTCCACAACACCTAAACAATAAAGATATTTATGTATATGCTAGTTTCTGTTTGGAAAGTCGCACATACGCTGGTTGTTAATAAAAGTCGCGTAGAGAAATCAAAAGAAAGGGAAAAAGAAAAATTATTGTGATTATTGAAAACACCGATTCACGCTCTCGCATTTTTCCAAACAATTGGTATTAGAGCAAGCCAAGAAGCTAATTGCTAGAAGGAAGATCATCTAAGATGAGCAAATCAAGATGGGAAACATATAGCCTCCAGCTCCTCCTCTTCAACGGAAGCACTTAATCTTTCCTGAAGACAAGGAAAAAGATCCTATCTTCACTGGAGTAGATGTATGGGCTATAGTTGAAGGAGGTTATCAATATCCAAATAACAAAGAACATCCAGTTGTACAAGAAAGAACTATGAAGCCACGCAAAGGTGGTCAATGCATTATTGGGAAGTTTGACTAAATTAGAATTTTTCAAAGTCAATGTACAGCTTGAATAAATCAAAAGGAGATATGGGAAAAATCATTCTAAGCCATCAAGGTGATGCCAAGGTAAAAAGTATATACTCCAAATTCCTAATTCAATATGAAAAACTCACAATTCATAATGAGGAAAGAATTCTAGTTTCTTTTTTTTACATCTAGATGATATTGTAAATCGATGAGAACTGTGAAACATAATCGATAATACTCTAGTAGAAAATATTTTAAGATCTCTAACTCCCAAATTCGAGTCAAAAGTGTCTCATAATAAGATAAGCAAGGATATACAAACCTTACTATTGTTCAACTTCATGGGATTCTCGATCAAGGCAGAAATGAGGAAAGGAGGTTCATCGAAGTCAAAGAAGTCGCCTAGAGCCGCCGCAAAGGCAAGGAAGTAGAAGAACAAGAAGGACTAGGGTATGTTTTAGAAGAAGATGAGATAAATTCTGTAAAGAAGCTACAACTTGGCAATCGAAGGTCTCGTGCCAAGCCTTTTCTAAATGTTTTTCTTGTGAACAGTTGGTCATTATGTCACAATTTCATAAAGATAATCATGAAGCGGAAAAAGGAACAAGAAAAAATTATCAATAGAAAAAGCTATTATACTTATGAAGATATGATGGACTATCAACAGTGAAGATTGAGAATCTGATCAAGATATTAGACTACTCATGGCTTTTGAAAAAGACTCTAGTGAGGCTAAAGATACTTTTATGGATGCATCGAAGAAAATTACTTTTTTGAAGAAATAAATCAACTCAAAATATGTTTGGAAGAAACAAAATTTCCATACTCTAAAGAATCAACTTATAGAAAAGGAGAAGCACAATGAGAAATTAGAATGCGAAAGCAGGCTTAATAGAAAGGAAATTGAGAAATAAAAACTTTGAATCTTAGATTTTCTAAAGGATCTCAAACCTGATGAAATTATCAAGGTACAACGCCCTTTGTAAATACAGTCTTGACATATCGGAGAATCCTCGTACTTAGTACCAAGTTATCAAAATGCAAAGCAGCTAGCCATCAACATTTTGTCACTCGTGACCAACAAATGAACAAAGAGACTACCCGTGTAAAGTATGACCATTTCAATTCAAGGATGATCAATAATGTAAATATCAATCAACAAAATAAATAGAAGGTTCCATCATCGACAAATTTCTTCTTTAGCGACAATGTTTCAAGTGTCATAATTTTTGGTCATAAAGTCAGAAATGTTGCATACAAGACCATCATGACTGTGAGAAGCTTGTGAAAGCGTAGAAATGAGATCAAGTAAAGAAGAATACTTACAACAACATTTCTCGCTCTTCAAGGCGAAATTGAATGTTCTTATCGCAATAAATCTAGACATGAAGATCTGAATGCGGAGAAAAATTCAGCCAAAAGAACATATACCCACAAATTCCAAGGTATGGAGAAATAAGGACTCACAAAGTTGAAAGTTGTGGTATATTATTTGTAGAAGGAGAATAAAATCAATGGTACATTGATAGTTGATGCTCAAAACACATGACAAAGATAAAAAATAAACTTCTTTCATATACGTGCATTAGAGAAAGAAAATAATGTTACTTTTGGAAATGAATCTCCGCTATCAATATGGGTAAAGGTTCTCAGGTTTCTAAAAGAAAAAGGTTAAATCTAACAATGTTATGTATGTGGATGGGTTAAAGCATAACTTGTTGAGTGTAATCCAAATGTGATCAAGGAAATGAAGTTGTCTTTAGTCTGCAAGAATGTGTACGTGAACCGACACAGAAAACCGTAATAAAAAGGAGCTAGAACACCAAGCACCGTATATATTGAAAGATGGCCAAGAGCAATACTAATTAGTAAATCTACGTAAAATTGGTTATGGCAATGCATTATTGGGACATTTGAGCTTCTCTCAAATAAGAAAATCTAGACTAAAGTTTTTCATGACATTCTCAAGATCACCGTCCGAAATTACCATATGCAAATCATGCCACTTGGTAAGTGAAACCATGGTGCAATTAAATGCCAAAGAAGGATAAACAAGTAAGCCTCTTGAACTTATACATACTAATATATGTGGTCCCGTAAGGAAAGTCACCTCGTGGAGAATAATACCATATTATATTTATTGATAACTTCTCGAGAATGTGTTGATCAAGCATTAAAATATAAAGATGAAGCATTTGAAAAAATTAAAGATCTTCAAATCTTGCTTTTCTTTGTTCAATTAAATCTAAAAATCAAATTTCTGATCTGACCAAGGAGGAGAACATTACATATCATATGAATTCTTTGATTTCGGTGAACATTATGGCATAAAAAGAAAGATTTCTGTAGCCGGAACTCCACAACAAAATGACGTGCGTAAAAGAATGAATAGAATAGTTCAACGTATGGATCGGCTATGCATGATGAATCCGGAATTTACGATACCTTTGGGGAGAAGCATCACATACCGCAAGAATATTCTCAACAAGGCTCATGTTCGTGTGAACAAAGCAGTTAAAACTCATTATGAACCATGGTATGGTAATCTTCCCACCGTAAATCGCCTTTAGAGTTTTTGGAAGCAAATGCTTTATCAAGAAAAATTATGAAAAAATCCCATAAGTTTGAACCTAGAGGATATGAAGGAATATTTCTTCGTTATTTTCCTAGTAAAGCATATAAATGCGTCATAAAAGGCTTTGAAAGATTGTTGAATGTATTGATGTTGTAATTGATGAGTTCTCACAGCCTCCCAAAAGGGAAATAAATAAAACAAGTGAAGATGACGATGATGTATATTTTCCCTCATCAAATAACAACAATATAGAAGGAGAACTCCAATGAAGCAATCGGAAGAAGATATAAGAAAAGGCCTTTCAGGTATGTTCAAAGAATCATCCAGACCCACCTGGGAGAAAAGGATTAGGTGTCCAAACAAGAAGAACACTTGTAGGATCCCTAGCTATCCTATTATTCTTATCCACTATTGAACCAAAGAATGTAAATCAAGCTAGTAAAGATGAATGTTGGATTCAAGCCATGAATGAAGAACTTGATCATATTGAAAAGAATCAAACTTGGGAATTGGTTCCAAGACCTCATGATAAAAATGTTATTGGAATGGATATTCAAAAACAAGTCAAATGAAAATGGAGATGTTATTAGAAATAAAAAATAGACTTGTTTGTAAAGGGTATGCTCAACAAGAAGGTATAGAATTTGAAGAAGCCTTTCTCCTATAGCCGCATTCTGGGCCATAAGAATGTTTCTGTTTTTTCAAGTTTTCAACAATTCAAAATTATCAAATGGATGTAATATCTCGCTTTCATCAATGGTGATCTAGAAGAAGACGCGAGCAGAACAACCGTATGATTCATTCGGGGAAATGATGAAAAACTTGTTTGCAAAATTGAAAAAGCTTTATATGGTCTCAAACAGCTCCTCGAGCATGGTACTATCGTTCGACAAATAACTTCAACAACAAGGTTTCATAAAGGGATCACGACAAAGAATCATACAAAAAATTGAGAATGATAAACTAATTAATTATTGTTGTGTATGTTGTGAAACCAACTCCAAAAATAGAATAAAAGAGATATCAATGCCTTAGAAATAAGCCACTTCGAGGGGACAACCTCCAATACATTACATGAATGAAAAATTCTTTGATGATACAAATGAAAAAACCTCTGTTCTATATATAGGAGTCCACAGGGCCACAATGTAACCCTAGCCGACCTAACAATAATGTAAGGGCACAATAATAACAATATTGGGGGTTAGAGGGGGTTACAATAATAACAATAAGGGGGCTACACTAATAACAAGGCCAAACTAAAGGTCATAGGGACCCCAACATGCCCCTCTCCTTCAAAAAAGTGTTGTCCTCAACGCTTGAGCAGCTCTAGTGCTTATGTATAAAATTCTCATCCTCCCATGTAGAATCTTCAAGTAAGTTCTTCCACTAAGGAGATACTCCGAAATTGATCGATTGGTAAGAGTTGTCGAGTTCTTGTTTTCGTGACCGCTTTAGGTTCGAATATGGTTTTTCCTTCCTCACTAAGTTCGGAAATATTGTTTGAACTGGAAGATTTTCACCTATAACCTTCTTTAAATTATGAAACATGGAAAATTAAGTACTTAAAGAAGCAGAAGCTCCAATTTGTATGCCATAGTACCAATATTTTTGCAACACCTTTTACTTGACTATAATAATTTGGTGATAATTTATTATCCTTCTTAGCTTTTTTGGAGGACATTTGTTCGTATGGTTGTAGCCGTAAAATACCTGGGCTCTACATCAAAACTTCTCTCATCAAGCAACATGTTGATCTCGCTTGTTGTTTCATTCGATTTTGTGCCAAATTTAGGTTGTCCTTTAAGAGTTGGAGAACTTTAAGTTGATGCTCGATGTGATCTTCCAATTACTTGAACCTTAGAATTTTCAAAGATGATGATGGATGGTGATGATATCCATAAAGTGCCATAAATGGGGTCATTTTTGCCGCAAGATGGAAGGAAGTGTTATACCACCATTCAACGAGAGGTAACCACTTGACCCATTGTGTTTGTTTATACATAAAACAACGAAGATATCCTTCCAAACATTTATTCACTATCTCATTTTTGACCATCGGATTGAGGATGACATGTGAGCTATGAGCTAATTGAGTACCCAAACAAGAAAAATAAATCCATCCAAAAATTCTCCAAAAGAAATGGGATCTCTCACAATTATGTAATAACCTTTAGTTTCATGAAGCTTTTGAATTGTTTCCATAAATGTAGTAGCAATCATGATTTGATTTAAATGGATGAGATAATGTAAAAGTGTGCATACTTGGTAAGTCTATCAACTACCACCATGATGACACTCTTTCCTTCAAACACTTAGGTAAACCCGCGGATAGAATCCATTGAAATATCCTCCCAACGTTGACTTGGAATGGATAAAGGTTGTAGAAGACCCGGTCTTAATTGTCTCAAATTTATTTTGTTGGCAAACTAAACATTCCGCCACACACTTTTGAATATCGATTTAAGGCCATCCCAAAAAAATTCTTCTTCACCCTGGGTAAGTTTTCAAAATCCTGTAGTGTCCTCCTAAAGGAGAAGTGTGCAATTCCAAAGAATCTTTTGTTTTAGTTGGGAATTCTTACAAAGATATAATTGATCTTTGTACCATAAGGAACCATTTTTCCAAATAAATTTATCAAGATGTACAAGGATTCGGCTGCAACTTTTGAATGATTGTCCACTTTTCGTCTCCTCTTCCATTCATCCTTTGCTTTAGTTATCCAATCGTTGGATAATAGGAATGGCACAAAGAAAATGCTTCCACTCCTTCATTTTTTTCTTGAGAGTGAATTCAACAACATTTAACTTCCATTTTTTGTAGATTATTTCAAATTCATAACCCAACATCTTTGTGACCCATTTTTGTTTTCTTTTCCGAAGATAGTCTTTGTTCCAAAAAGTGTTTAAGACTATCATGATCACTTACCTTGAAGTGTCTTCCCATTAGGTAAGGTCGCCATTTCTTTAGTGCATGTAGTATTGCTAACATTTTCCTCATAAATATCTTCTCAGAAATACTTTCCCTTTGATCGACGACTTTCAAAAGAAATGGGTCTTCCTTCTTGCATTAAAACAACACCAATTCCACTCCCCCGAGGCATCACATTCCACAATAAAAAGTTTTTGTGAAGTCCGGCATAACTAAGACTGTGCTAGGCACATTGCCTCTTAAGATGTTCAGTTACCTTAGTTGATTTAGGGATTCCATGAAAAATGCATCTTTCTTCAATAATGTTATTAGAGGTGTCATATTCTCCCATAATTCTTAACAAACTTGCGATAATACCTCGTTAAACCGAGAACTTCGCAATCGCTTTATAGTTGTGGGGACTTTCCATTCTTTAATGGCTTTGACTTTAGGTCTACCTTAACACCCTCGTGAGATACAATATGACCTAGATATTCCACCTCTTGTACTCCAAAGAAAAATTTGATGATTTTGCATATAATTGTTTCTCTCGCAATAGTTTGAGCACCTTGTCAACATGCTGGAATATGATCCTTCCAAGAGTCATAGATTAGTATATCATCAAAAAGTACTAGCACAAATTTTTCTAAGGAAGGGTTTGAAAATGGAATTCATCAACCCCTTGAAATGTATTAAAATGTAAACCAAAAATTCATAATTACCTATGAGTTCGAAATGTTGCTTTCAATATCTGCTAGTTTTCATTCTAATTTGATGATATCCCGAACGAAGATCCGTTGGTAAAATAAATTGCCCCATGTAATTCATCCAATAATTCATCAATCAGCGGAATGGGAAATTTATTCCTAATGCTGAGCTTATTGAGTTTCTATAATCCGGGACATGTGCCATGATCCATCCTTCTCTTGTGGACCAATACTATCGGAGCAGAGAAGGAACTTGACGCAGGTTGAATTATACCAAATTTCAACATTTTCGCAATCATACGTTCAATTTCGCTCTTTTGGACATATGATTCTCTATAAGGTCTGATGTTTGGAGGAACACTTCGGAATCAAATGAATAGCATGATCAAGTGATCACGAATAAGGGGAGTCCTTTGGGAGTTTCAAACACCTTGGAATGACCGTCCAAGAATTTTTTGGAGATCCGTAGAAATAGATGATTTATATTGAACTTTCTAGTGAGCGTATACCAGAATTACGCCTCGTTGTTCTTTCTTCGTAATCTTTGTCATGATATTAGAGCTATTATCTTTCCCTACGCTTCCCTACGATACCCCGTAATTCGACTCTTTCCTTCAAAAAAATTTCAAGAAAATTTCTTTTAGGGAACAGCTACCGTCCTCGCAGAGATTGTAACCATCGTATTCTAGCACAACATCAACACCTCCCCCATAGGAATGGAAAGACAATTATCTAATACATATTCCCCCATGGTTAGTTTGATATTATGGCATTTTCCGTATAATTTATAGTTCCTCTATTTCCATAACCATCACTTGTAATTGGCTGGTATAGGAAACAATTCAATTCTGGCTACCTTACAATGAATAAAATTATGGGTAAATTTACCCGAATCAATCAACATTATTAAATTTTTCTTCTGATATGTCCTTGTTATCTTGAGAGTTTGAGGAGTGGTAATTTGCCAATGCATTACACGATATGGTTGAATTCATTTCTTCCTCTTGTAGGGTTGGTTCGTGTATATCCTCCTGTTTCATTTTCTTTCCTTCACAATCTATGTAAAATAATTTTTTCAAAGACACTTATGACCTTTAATGTATTTTCTATCACAACCGTAGCAAAGCCTCTTTTGGCTCTTTTTTCTTCCAATTGTTGTGTCAACCTTGTGGTACGGAAATCTAGAGTAGCAAATACTTCCCTCTTTATAGAAGAGGAAGATATTTCTGTCGCCATAATTTTACATTCAATTTTTATTGCCAACCCTCGAATTTCCAATGAATCAGCCTAAACACGAACTTCATGTTGATGCTATCCTTTAAAGTACCTATGAAGAGATCAATCCGTTTTCCTTCCGGAATATCGCTACCCTTATATTCCGTTAATTCTCTTGGAAGTCCCTCAATGTGCTCCCCCACTGGGAACCCTTTTATTTGAGATTTATCAATTGGCTAAAGAAGGTGTTTCTGCTTTTGTATCCTCAAAATGTGCTATCATTTCCTCCGTAAAATCATTATTGACCTTGCCATCAAACTTCTTCATCCATCTTTGGGAATATGGTGGTTCTTCTCGTCGAACATTAGAGTTTATGAAATCATGATTAACATTTATTTTTATTCTCATCACGAGTTTCCTCTCTACTATATTTTCACCATTAGGAAACATTTCTTGTATCAATTTTGCCAAACCTTTGATGTCTACTTTTATGTTTTCCATTTTTTCATTGATCTTAGCTTTCCTCCATGCCATCCATCTTAGCTTCCATGCCTTCCATCTAGCTTCCAAACCATTCATCTTAGCTTCCACGTCTTTCTTCAAACCATCCATCTTAGTTTGCACGCCTTTCTTCAAAACTTCCATTTCATTTTTTGTTGTTCTTTTAAGGAGCAATCTAAATTTGATGCACTTGCTCTTGTAATTTTGATATCTCATGTTGTGTTTCTTTGTCTTTTAGGGGCCATTTTAGAACCCAATACCGATATCTATTCTTCAATATGCCCTTGGAATAAATTCTCCCAACTAATTTTTTTCAAATGAGACTTCAGGTAATCTCGAAAAAATAATACACCTTTTTACTTGCTTTTTGCAGAGTTCGATTTTTAAATTGAATTATCTCTATTGTCAGGATCCTCAATATTTGAAATTTAGCCCCGTAGTAGTCCTTTGAAGCTTATTTTAAATGCCACAAAATTGACTTGATTTGGATTCTTTAAGACAAAATTATGTCCAATCTCCCAATAATGACCTAATTATGGACAATTTCAAGAGAGCAAAATTTTACGACTTGCCATGTGTCACCGATTGCTCCTTTGGCTCTAAAATTGGTAGAAAAGAAACTAAATTCTCGTGTGATTCTAGTCACTTTTTACGTAATCTAATCCGATGCTTAGAGAGAGAGTTATGAAGATTTTCCCACAATCACCTCTTGGAGATGAAATTTGAGCCCGAAAAAGACCTAACTTCCACAGATCATATCTCAAAAAATATTGTGAAACAAGCTTCCAAATTTTGTGACGATGTTCCCGAGGAGTTTTTCTTCACACTCTAAAAATTTCAGCTTTTTAACCTTCGTAGAAAATTAGTTATAGCTAAAATTCCACGTATGACATTTTCAAGTGAAATTGCATTTGCAAAAAGACCTAACTTACACAAATCATATCTCCGAAAATGTTACGAATCAAGATCTGAAATTTTTCGACGATGTTCCTTAGGACTTAGCTTCGCACTCTAAAAAATTTCAGCTTCTGAAATTTTGTATAAAAAAGTTATAGTGAAAAATTCCACGATGACCCGTTGCTTGGAGCAGCGAAAAACCTAGAATCCAAAGCTCGATACCAAATGTTGTGAAACCAACTCCAAAAATAGAAGAAAAGAGATACAAAAATCCTTAGAAATAGTTTCTCACTTTGAGGGGGAACTCAATACATTACATGAATGAATAATTTTTTGGATGATACAAATGACAAAATCTCCTTTTCATATATAGGAGTCCTCAAGCCACAATGTAATCCTAGCCGACCTAACAACAATGTAAGTGAACAATAATAAAAATATTGGGGTTAGAGGGGGCTACAATAATAACAATGTCATATGGGGGCTACACTAATAACAATAAGGGGCTAAACTAGTAATATAGGGGACGAATAAAGGTATGTTGATGGCATCATTTTTAGAAGAAATGCAGAGTCCAGAGTCGTAATTTGGTCTTCACAGAACAAGAATTTGAAATATCATTACTTGGGAAATAACATATTTTTAATAATAGAAGTGCAAGAAGAAATAGATGCATATAGTTTCAGCAATGTGAAAAATATACTTCATGAAAATTCAAGTATGGGATGGAAGATTGAAAATCAGGAGTACTCCAATGGTAACTGGATGTAATCAAATTTTCATGGTAATTCTCCTATGGTGAACTAAACTTAATATACATCTATGATTGGAAGTATGCTTTATCTAACCAAGACAAGACTAAACATTATGCATATGCAAATGAGATTGTTGGATGATTCCCAAGACAACTAAAAGAGTCACGCCTTCGTGCTATAAAAATAATATTCAAATATCTACAAGGGACAACAAGATTCTGTCTATGGTATTCAAAGAATGCTTCATCTCACTCTTCATGCTTACATTGATGCGCTGGCTGGAAATGTTGATGATAAAAAAACACAAGTGGTGGTGCATTCTACATGGGCCCCGATTAGTATCTTGGTTCCTGAAGAAGAAACAAAGTTCTATTGCCTTATCTACAATGTAAGGTAATATGTGGCCGCTCGCATCATGCCGCACACAACTTCTTTTGAATGATGTACATTGCAAGATATTCAAATTAAATGTTTGCCTCTATCTCCATCTTATGTGATAATACAAGTGCCATCAATACTTCAAAAAAACTCGTTATGCATTCCAAGACCAAGCACATTCTATCAAGTATCACTTCTTATGCGAACAAGTGCTTGAGAAAAAGGCAATTGGAGTATGTTCTCCAAAGAAAAAGTTGTTGATATTTACTAAACCTCTTCCCACGGAAGCATTCGAATATCTTAGAAAGAAGTTAGGAGTTGCTCTTGCCTTCTTTATCAATTCTCGCCTAATATCGAAGATTAAATTAACATTACTGCTGTATAAAGACGAATTCAGAGCATATGCAAGTTTCGTGCGTAAAACCACATATGGTTTTTTGTGGGATTGAAATTCTATGGATCGTTTTTCTGTATCACTTCCCTGTGGTGTTGTTGGGTGACCCCTATTGTTATGGTATTTTCTTCTCGACAAGACTCTTCCTTGATATTTATCTCTCACGTGAATATGCCTTGATGAATTGGTTGTTGAAGGTGTTTAGGCTACCAAAGCTTAGGGGAGCACTTGCTCTGTCAAAAGAGTGCATTGTTGGCACTATGTTGGTTACCGTTATGATCTCCTATTTGAGATTCTTTGCATCCTGATAAAAAGTCATATATGTTATTTGATGAAAAGGTCATGTTGAGGACCTATTGTAAAAATTTTTATATTCACTATACACTTGTTTAAATTTGTAAACCCACTTGGTTGGGTAGTTGAGTCACATATGTAATTCCACTGGATGGACTACGATGTAAGTATGAGGTCCCCAGATAGGATTGGGCATACCTCGGTTGAGTTAAAGAGTCATGTATCTTCATTAAAGTTATGTCCGCATATGCTCGGGAGTAAATGTCCACCCTTATCTCTTGATGTCAAAGGGGGAGAGTGTTTAGTGTTTGAATAATGTTTATATATCTACGTGATGTGGTGATCAAACTCATCATATACATCAAGTCCAAAGGGGGAGATTGTTGGCAACATGATGTTTATGTCTTAATATGTTCTTGATGGAACCTCTCGGAAAATAATGGAGTATATGTCTTCTAGCCACAATAGTGTGTAAAGGTCTAATAGAAGAAATGTATAAAGTCCAATAGAAGTTGGTTATTATTCATAATTGAAGGTTATGTATGTTACATAGGCTAAGCCACATATACACGCGGACTAGAATGATCTAAGCACATATGCCTTTTCGTGACTCTGAAATTATAATACTAGTGGGGCATTACCATGGTTTTAGCTCACAATATTGAGTATTAAGTGCCGTTCATTTGATTGGCCCAAGAATACCATTGACACTTGTGTGGCTTTGGCTCATGGTATTAGGAAAGGCTAAATCTGTATAAGGAGAAGAAGATCTTAATGCAAAGGGTGTGCATGTGTAAGGGTTGTTACTGAATACTTCTCTCTGACATATATATGCATGAGATGGACTCTGTTTCTTGGTAGATCTAAAAATTTGATGCACCCTTGGATACAATGATGGATCAGTATCTCTAGACCTAAAATAACTTTGTATTTGATCTACTGATGAGATAATTAGACTGCGGGCCTGGCGCACGTCCGTTGTAAAAGTGAAGTGAAGAAATTGGGGTAAGTCTATAGATCCGAATCATTCGCAAAATTAATATTTAAAGATCTATACACTAGTTCGTTCCCTAGAAAGCGCTATTTATACGCGGCTTAGTCTCAACTAAAGTACATATGAAAGTCGTGGTTTTTCGTTTACTGGAGAAGTTATCTATTTATTGCTATTATATATTTCCGTTGTTTGTCAATGAAGTCTTCTTATAGATTCGGTTGTTTGAATATTCGTATATGATGCTAGTTGAATATGTGAAGCAAATTTGATCAATGAATGAGTAAATATGTCCACGATGTTGACCGACTAAGGGTTCTACAGCAATCTAAAAGATGTATGTCCTGGAAGTCTCTGGGACCGATTCGAGACTGATCATATCCGTAAATTCAATATTCCCCATATCTATACTAGTTGATGTGAAGGGAAGATACGTATACACGCGGATTCAAGAAAGGAAGTAGTTTATGCATTTAAAACAATGAATGATCAGGCTGAGGATTAATTTCGCATGTTGATTTTGAAATTTGGGTTTATTACTATGTTCTCACATGTATGATCTCACTATTCTAATTGAAGTTTGCGTTAAGTTTATTGGTGTTGATATTTTTATTTAGGTTTTGTTGAAGATGGGATCCAAAGGTAAAAATTCTATGAAACATGGTCCGTAGGTCCGAGCGTCAAGCCTTCAAGATGGGAAGAGAAGCTTCCCCGCCACGTTGGTGTCTGACTGGGGTTGTAGCTCCCTTCCCGCAGAGGTCAAAATAAAATCAGTGGGGATTGGATCTCACTTCCATTAATAGCCGGAGAACGATAGAAGGTTGCATCCTTCTCGTAGGTAGATGCCCGCGCATTGATATTAGGCACTTTGAGGTCAAAATGGGCTTCCCATGAAAATGTACAATCAAATTCACTATAAGAACCAATCACATTTAGGGATGACATCATCCCCCCATGGTTGAGGTGACATTGCTGAGCAATGTACTATCACATTCTCAATGGTGTGGATAAAAACTCATGGTTAACCATGGTAGTATTCTATGTACTTTTAAATTTACAAAGTAAAGTACTCATAATAAATGTCATTTCACACTTTTTTGAATAAAATATTATTATTGTCATTTCATATATTTTAAAGAAACAATGCATATTCTTATACAATCTTTATGTTCCTACACACTTTTCAATAAATATTGTGTTTGTATATTTCTTATACGCTTATTTTTAAATTATATATTCACTTCATTATG
Organism: Pinus albicaulis; assembly: GCA_034641835.2. NCBI lineage: Eukaryota > Viridiplantae > Streptophyta > Pinopsida > Pinales > Pinaceae > Pinus > Pinus albicaulis. The sequence goes on from CM076569.1 coordinate 273,870,380, forward strand.
ATTATATTATTAAATATAATATTATGAAACAATGTAAAAATAATATAATATATAATATTCATTTTTATATTATATATTATTTCTTCTTATGTTATAAATCAAATAAATTCAATATGTAATATAAAATTAATACATAAAATACGATAAGCTCAATGGGTGTATAAATGGTGATGGGAGGCACTCTTACAATTGCTCGCAAGGTCGCCGATTCAACCTGGGTGATGGGAGGAGAAAATAAGATTAGGATTATCGCAAACTAACACATAAAATAAGATATTACATTTATTTTATTATATTATTTGATTTTTATATAGTATATTAATTACATGTTATTATATAATTTAGTTTTATAATTTAAATAATATAATTTTAATTGATGGTATGTTGTATAACTAAGAATTTTTGAATTAATATTTATAATTTATTTTAAGTTATTTAAGTACAAAGGACAAAAGCATTAGTTGTTCAATGATAATGAATTTTTCTTTAAAAACTCATTTTTATTTATAGTCACACCAATACAATTTTTTTATTAATTTTATTTTGTACAACTTTCAATTGAATTTAACCATGGTTACATGGATTTTATATGAGTTGTAACCATAAATATTTATTTTATTGCTTTAGCAATTATTTTATTATTTCCCCTCAGAGGTACATTATAGACCTCAAAATTCCTCTAATGTATGAGTCCGCATCGTTACAATATTGTACAAGTACCTTCATATAATAAACATTAAAGAAAAAAGACGACAAAGAACGGTGGTTTTCTCCCGAATTAGGTTTCTACCTTAAATCTTGGTTTTCATGTGTGATACCTTTATGTGATGATTTATTATGTTATTACCGTAATTTACTCTGTTAACTATCCGATGCATAACCGATGGTTTGGCCAATATTTTTCAATAGTTACCTAAACAATAAATATATCTGTACGATAGTTTTCGTTTGGAAAGTCACATACATATGTCAAGAAGTAATCAAAGTCACGTATAGAAATTAGTAAAGGGAAAAAGAAAAATTATTGTGATTATTGAAAGCAATGATTCATCACCCCCCCTCTCTCAGTATTTTTCCCAACACTAAACTTGACGCTAAATCTATTCTAGAAATAGTATTTGCTACCACATTGTCATTTCCTTTTTTCATATTATTTCAAACTCAAAACCTTACTTTCTTGTTATCCATTGATAATAATATTTTATCCAAATTACTTTAGGCCATTGTATGTTTTCAATTTAAAGCACCTCCTAATGAGACATTTTTATCATTTTTTGATTTCTATGTAAATTTCTCTTTCCACCTTTTTTTCATATGTAGATTTAATTATTTTTTTCCATTGATTTGTTTACTTTCAAAATCCAATGGCCTTTCTTCCTTCTTTTGCTAACACTATTTTAATTCCTTTTCTTGAGGCATCACATTCAACTATGAGCATTTTACTAAATCAAGATTTGTCAATATTGGCGTAGAAGGAAAATATCCTTTAATAAATAGAATAACCGAATATCCTCACTATTCCATACTAATGAATTTTTCATCAAGAGAGATGTGAGTAAGATAATGTATGCATAATTTTTGACAAATTTATGATATTGTCCTATAACACATAAAAATCCTCTAAGACCTTTGATGTATGTAAGGATAGGCTATGAAGGATTGAATCTTTGGGGAGTCCACCTTAACTCCTTCCCTTGAAACAATATGACCCCAATACTTACTTCTTATTTCCTAAAGTCACATTTGGATATTTTTACATATAATTGATTATTCACAAGAATTTGTAGAACTTTATCTACATGTTTAATGTGGTCTTCCCATGATCTTCTATGGATAGGTATACCAGTCAAAGAAAAAAAACAATACAATTTTTCTAAGATGGGGTCAAACCATTTTTTCATAAGGCTTTGAAAAGTAGAAGGAGCATTATAAACCCCTAAAGATGAGAAATCATAGTTCCCTTCATGTTTTCTATATGGAGGTTCTTTCTTAATAGTGATTCTAGTGTATCATGATTTAAGATAAAGTTTTATAAGAATTGTCACTCCATGAATCTCATCAATATTTAGGATAGGGAATTATCCTTAACTGTTATTCTTCTTATATATATATAATTATTACACATCCTCCAAGTACTATATTTTTCTAAACAATCACTATTGAAGCTAAAAATCAATTCCTAATCGATTGAATAATACTTGAATGCAACATGTACTATACCATTTTCTTAATTGATGAGGATATCTATAAGGAGTTTTATCAGGAGGATTACATCCAACTATTAGTTGAATTTTATTTCCATGATCTATAGATGAGCTATTATAGGTAAATATTATTTAAAAAAGGTCAATTAGGCACTAGACTTATGCATTAATACAATAATTGGACTTAGTTTACTTTATGATTTTTATGTATTATTTCACATTAGTGTAGTATTTTGGTATATCCCACATTCATAAAGTGGATCGATCAACTTTTTTGTAACCTATATAAATATTTTTCTTTTCTTCACTATTCACCACGCTAAATAACTCTTCCAAGTTTTCTTGGTCGCTATTCATTTCCAAGGATTGGCTGGTATCAAACAAATTTAATGTGATAATTAGGTTATTTTATTGTATTATATGATGATCTAGAGAATCACAAAAGCATTATTAGATCGATGACCTGGGAGAGAATTAATACCTAAGAATTGCTACCGAAAAAGATGCATTGAGGATTTATAGTGTAGCACATTAGAGAGCCAATAAGGGTTCTTTCCGAAACTAGTATTGTTAATTTTTACGAGATCATATTATTATTTTCTTTGATAATTAAATTTCTTTCAATTAACACATTACATTCACCCCATAACATCATAACATTATTCAGATTTACATCATTATTCAAAAACATATGCAACTATGTAGAAAGAACAATATCATCATCATCAATGCAGTGAAACATAAAGGAAAAATAGAAGAAAATCATTCACACATAGAGACACCAAGATTGGTCAAAGACCAGGGAAAACCCACTATGGGTAAAACCCTTTCAAATTCTTCTTCTCATATATTATCATCAAATGATTCAAAAAAAGAGAGTACAATGGTCCATATCTTCATCTTACCAACAAAACAACTAGAACATCCATGAAGTGAATCCAATCATGCTTATACTCAAAACCCAAAATTTGAGGACTATAATGTACTATCACTGACTGCGGTCAACTTCGAAACACTATAGTCACTGAGCGGAATCATCAGAAGAATGAAATTTCATCTTTTCGTCCTCAGTTTCATGTAGGAGGAGTCATCTATGTGACTATAACTTCCCAGTCACTCCCTTAAGACTGAAAAGTGTGTGTTTGGGGTCAAAACTGGACTACAGAAACCCTAATCTCTCAGTCGCATGCACAAAGTGTTATCTATGCGACTAGAAGGTTCCAGTTGCACTCATGAACCTATGTGGGAAAGAATAGGGTTGAAATATTCTTGCTCTGTGCCTGCGACTGGATCCCAAAAACCCTAAATCAGAGATGCAAGCTTTGGACCTGCAATTTCACCTTAGAGTGAACCTGAACCTCTGCGGACGAGCCTCAGACCTGTGCGATCCAAAAACAAGATAGAAGTGTGTCTCCTCATAGTGTCTAAATGAGGTAGAGGTCACTTGTATTTATAGCTTTCCAATGGGTCTACTTTGCTTTAGTGTCGACCTGATCTAATATGCACAAGTGTGTAGGGCCGACCTAATCCAATGTACATGGGTGGGTTCATAAATTCAAAAACCAACTTATTCTTATCCAAATGAGGTGATATTTAGTTCGATTTCGGTCCTCTAGAAAAGAGGAATTCAGTGCAATCATTATCTCAAAATTCTGTTGAATTCAAAAATAAAATGTGTGTCTAATTTATTTTTCCCTTAAATAAATTGGACAATAAATTGTAATTTCATCTCATAAAAACTTTTATGAGTTAACTAAGTTAGAAACACTGATTTAGCTCAATGATTTCGAGTTGAGGGTAAAAGGTGAGGCATGTAGAGTGATTATATTATTTTGGGGGTCCAGTTGTAGTTAATACACTAGTGTGGTGTGAGTGTAATAAGTTAACTCAAATTAATCGAGTTAAAATTAGTTTAACTAGTTGTAACTAAGTGACGATCTAGTGAGAGGTCCAGTGAATTAAATAGATTTATTCACAAGTAGTGATCAATCAAATAACTGCTGATTCTCTATTATTAGCCGCATGCATGTCAGTTATGACGAAGACCCAGTTGAGACAAAGGTTAAAGGGAAGATAACTATCAGTTGTATTATTAGCAAATTTTCTGGGTGCAGTTATAAAGCCATAGGAAGCCCATGATGGATTGCACAGTAAAGGAAGGTAGAAATTCCTATTTAATAGGGATTTATTTCTATAGGAATTGCACGAGCAAGGCGAGCTAGAGGAAGGAAAGGAATTGGTAAGTGTTTGTCCAATTTTTCCTAGATCAGTGTGAGATGATTGGTAGAGTGCAGGAGATTATTGTGAGCAAGAAGGCATTGTGTTGTTTCATGATTCCTTGGCTTATTATACAATAGAGATAGAGGGGTTTTGAGAAGTTTATTTCCCCAAGAATATATTGTGTTGTGCGATTGATTTATTTCTTTCTCTTACTTGCATGTGATTGAGCTATCATGTTTTATATTTCGCAAATATTGTAGAAGGATTCAATATCTTTTTTAGTACATTACATGATCAGATTGGATCCATTGGTATAATTTATACATGGTATCGGAGCGCCATGAATCACAATAGAAGAGAAGGAATTGAGTTTGTGTTGACCAATATTCAAATTTTCGGATTCATTCTTTGGAGCTAGAAGCTGACCATGATGAATTTCACTGGCTTGAGACGTGAATATGCACTCTAGGGAAGTTCGAACCAAATTGCATGGAAGGACATGATGGAGGCAGTATTGGAGGATAACGGGTTGAAGGAGTTCATTGACACTGATATTCCTGAACCCAATTAGGCAGATGATGCGCACCATGAAGTATGGAGAAAGAATGTTGCAAAGGCGAGGAGGATCTTATTAGAGGGAGTTCGCGATCATATTGTCTCCAGTCTCCATGGCAAGGAAACTCCATATGCTATGTGGAAGGCCTTGGCAGATCTATTTCAAAGAAACAGTGACCATAGGAAATTGACACTCAAGGATAAGCTCAGGAAAACAAAAATGGAGAAGGGAGACACAATCCAGAAATACTTGGCCAAGTTCACTCAATGTCAAGATGAGATTAGAAGTGTTGGGATTACTATGGTTGATGATGAATTGGTGAGCCTAGCACTTCTAGGCCTTCCCAAGAGCTGGCATAGTTACCAGGACTCTATGAATGCGAGGGAGTAGTTACCAAAGTGGTTGCGACTATGGTTAAATTTGGTACAAGAAGAGTTTCAGCAGAATACCAGGGATGGATCCTCATCCAAGACTGATGATGAGGAAAATTGTGCCTTAGCTCGCAAGGAGAAGAAGGGGAAAGGGAATAATTCCTATTCCAAATTCGAGACCGGCAAAGAAGGCAAGAAGCGAGACATGTCAAAAGTGAAATGTTTCAACTGTCATGATCATGGACACTATGCCACAAATTGTATACAAAAGAAGAAGAATAGCAAGAAGGCTCTGGGAGCTGCAACGAGTGAAGCTTTGGCCTCACATTTGGAGTTGGACTTCTCTCTCATCGTATGCATGGTGTCAACTATGATGGGATCTATGTGGTACTTGGATAGTGGAGCGTCTTTCCACATGAATGGAAACAAAGAACTCTTTAGTATCTTGGAGGAGAAGGATCTTTAGATGCACATCGAGATGGGTGATGACGGGAGGAATAGTGCTACCGGGATTGGTATAATTACTTTCCAGAGAGAGTCAGGTAAACCTTTCATATTAAAAGATGTCATGAATGTACCAGGTTTGAAAAAGAGTTTAGTTTCAGTTTCTATGTTGGAGGATCTTGGATATGATGTGGTTTTCAGTGAAGGAAAGGCGTTCCTTTGCCACAAAGCCATAAGACAGGTAAATAAGTTTGGGGCTCATGTGAAGAACCTCTACAAACTTGATGTAGATGGCTGCGCAACATTGAGAAATAAAGCAAATGAGGTGGTGAGCTAGGTTGCTTATCTAGTTATGGCACATGAGGTTGGGTCATCTACACCACAATGCTTTGAGGATCATGGAACAGATTTCTACAGGTCTTCCATAGGGTACACTTGCGTAGAGAGACACATGGAAGGGTTGTACTATGGGGAATTATAAAAATGCCACCTTTCATGAGAAGGAGAACCGATCAGTGGAAATCCTTGAGAGAGTTCACTCAAACGTGTGTGGACTGTTCTCAACAGCTTCCACAACAAATCACATGTATTATTTGATTTTTATTGATGATTTTTCTAGAAAATGTTGGATTTTATTCATGCAGAAGAAATATTAGGCGTTCTCCAGATTTTGTGGGTTCAAAGCACTGGTAGAGAAAGATACGGGGAAGAAGGTGAAGGCTCTAAGGAAAAAAAATGGTGGTGAGTATATGGTTGAAAATGATCTAGGTGGATATTTTTGGCCACCCACCTATTCAATTTGGACCCGCACCATCAGTTCTTTCAGTTTTTCACTTTTAGCACAACTTACTATTTTTAGCAGGTTGTCGGTTTTTGAACTTTCGGAGCCGTTTGGAGGCCCTAATGAGCCACGTGGATATTGGTGGCCACCCACCTATTCCATTTGAATCCTCACCATCAGTTCTTTCAGTTTTTCAGTTTCAGCACAACTTACTATTTTTAGCATTTTTTTGGGTCATGAACTTCCAGAGCCGTTTTGAGGCCCTAAACAACATTTTTTGGAAAAAAACTGGAGCAACATGGGTCCATGAAATAATGTTGCTCACACCAAAAGTTGTACTCCTCAAATATATCTTTCTAACGAGGTATGATGTGCATCAAACAAAGATCGTATGCCAAAGTTACGTCCCCAGGAAGTTGTAACACCAATTTCCCCAAACGGGGACCATAGTTTTGGCACTTCATCTCCTACGGTTCAATTTCTAGATGTTTAGGGTTTTTAATTGTTTCTCAACAATAAATAGGCCTTTGAGCCTCATTGTAGCACATTTCAGAGGCATGTAGCCACCACATCTCTTCTCAGAGATAAGCCTACTAGCGCCCTAGCTGTTTATTTCCATTATGTTTGTAAGCATATTTCTGTTATATGATATTAATGAGATGAAGTTTTATTTCCGCTGCATCTCTGTGTTTATGTTTATTTCTGTATATTATTGTGTTCCTGCATAAATCCGGATCAGTGGTATCATAGGGGTCTGCTATTTCTTTGTTTTTCTTTGCATGTCCCCACCATAGTCAGGGTATAAGGAGTTAGGGATAGATCTAGTTGAACCCTTGCAAGATCAACCTCGCAAGCCCCGACGACCTCCCATGACGGAAGAAAAGAAAGTTGAGGGAGCAGGAGATCCTATCAAAATATTGCTCGAGGAGGCCCTCGAGAAAAAAAGGAACGTGATGATGGATAACTTTGCTCAAATCCTTCAACGATTGTACACCTACATCGCATCAATATCCAACGGCCACTCTGGAGGCGCCACACCCTTCAAGGTATAGGTAAACTTTGACACTCATATATTTGAAGGCCAAATAGATGCAGATGCTGTAGATAGATGGTTGAATTTTCTAGAAGGGTATTCTTGGTCCATGATTTCTTCGACCGAGAAAAGATTATTTTTGCACTCCTCAAAGTTGTCCCCCATGTCAAAGATTGGTGGGAAACCTACTGTGATCAAAAGGAAGAGGGGGAACCCTCTCTGTTATCAGTTGCACCCACTAGGAATTCGTTCTGAGATGGCATCAAGGAACAATATTACCCCGTGGGGAGCTATGAGGACAAGTACATCCAATGGACCACGCTGCGGCAACAAAGGGATCAAGATGTGCATGAAGTGATGAATTTATTCCATACCCTGTGCACAAATTTGGGTATTTAAGATTCAGAGAGACATTTGGTGCTCAAGTACTGTAGCTATCTACATAGACACATTCAAGAGGAAATGGAGTTCCTCAACATTACCTTTCTTGGCACGACTTATCGCTATGCTGCCAATTTTGAACAGAAATTTAAGCAGAAGAAGTGAGACTTTGGATCCGCGAATACGAAGCCAGGGAAAGGTGCCCACGAACCATAGAATATGGGGCAGAGCCAAAGCAGGGTGACTCAAAACACCACCGCAAATCCAAAGAAGGACACGGGGAAGTGGTGTGAATTTCATAACAGCCCCACTCACAGCACAAACGAGTGTCGGGCCAAACAGTCACTGGTGGCCGAACTGAAGGCACTCGAATTAGATGCATGTTCTGATCCTGAGCCAAAACTAGACAAGGGAGATGAAAAAGGGAAGCAGATCATTGATGCAGACCCCAGTGACATTGTTTCCACCACCAAGCTCCAGAGGGAGGATTCCGAGGATCCAGAGGAGGGGGGGCGCCTCTTCCATTCGCAGATGGGGGTGAAGGGTTCTCCACTGCAATTTCTTGTCGATAGCGAAAGCCAAAATAACCTCATTTCAGCAGAGTTCATGAATTGGCTTGGCCTACCGACCATAGCACACCCACAACCATATACCATCGGGTGGCTTCCCCTAGGGAGAGATACGCGCATCCGCCAGCAGTGCCACCTTCCGTACAACATCAAGCCATTTACGGATGAGGTATTGTGTGATGTTGCTCCTCTTGATGTAGCTGATGTATTATTGGGCCAACCATACTTATTGAGGTGACATGCTGTGTATGAATCTAGGCCTTGTGCTATCATTATTACTTCGAGAAATAACTTGTACAGATTACCGGAGGTAGTACCGCCTCTTGCCATCTCTTTGACTACTGCAAAACAACATTGTAAGATTGTTTCCCAAACAAGGAAATTTATTTGAATTACCATTCACCCATAAGGAAAGAAGAATATTTTGGCCACAAACTCAAAATAGGGCCCCCCTGCACATAAGCAGCAGATGGACAAAGGCGTGGATGAATACGAAGACATTTTCTCCTCACCCAGAGGTTCCTCTACACTGTCTGGACAAGCACTCCATTGATTTGACCCCCGATGCACAGCCGCCTGATATTGCCATAACTCATGTGATTACACAGAAATAATCCACACATGTACTTTCTGAGGAAACCAAATTTATTTAACACATCCAGCATGTCTGCCAGCACATCCGCCAACAGGTCGACGACATCTTGAACAAATCCAATACCAAGTTCAGTAGAATTTTCCTCTCATGGAGGAACTTAATGGAATGGGGACCATTGATTCCTAAGGAGGGAGGAATGGTATAGGTGGATATTGTGGTCACCCACCTATTCCATTTGGACCCGCACCATCAGTTCTTTCAATTTTTCACTTTCAGCACAACTTACTATTTTTAGCAGGTTGTCAGTTCATGAACTTTCAGTGCTGTTTGGAGGCCCTAATGAGCCACGTGGATATTGGTGGCCACCAAACTATTCCATTTGAACCCCCACCATCGGTCCTTTCAATTTTTCAGTTTCAACACAACTTTCTATTTTTAGCATTTTTTTGGGTCCTGAACTTCCGGAGCCGTTTTGAGGCCCTAAACGACATGTTTTTGGAAACCGGGAGCAACATGGGTCCATGGACTGATTTTTCTCACACCAAAATTTGTACTCCTCGGATATATATTTCTAACGAGTTATGATGCACGTCAAACAGAGATCGTATGGCAAAGTTACGTCCCCGGGAAGTTGAAACACCAATTTACCCAAACGGGCCCATAGTGTTGGCGCTTCATCTCCTATGGTTAGGTTTTTGGATGTTTAGGGTTTTAAGTTGTTTCTCAACAATAAATAGGCCTTCATGCCTCATTGTAACATAGTTCAGAGGCATTTAGCTGCCACATCTCTTCTCAGAGATAAGCCTACCAACACCCTAGATGTTTATTTCGATTATGTCTGTAAGCATATTTTTGTTATATGAGATTAATGAAATGAAGTTTTATTTCCGCCGCATCTTTGTGTTTATGTTTATTTCTGTATATTATTGCGTTCTTGCATAAATCTAGATCACACATGGAAAGGTTGTACTATGGGGAATTATAAAAAGGCCACCTTTCATGAGAAAGAGAACCGATCAGTGGCAATCCTTGAGAGAGTTAACTCAGACCTGTGTGGACCATTCTCAATAGCTTCCAAAACAAAGCACATGTATTATGTGATTTTTGCTGATGATTTTTCTAGAAAGTGTTGGATTTTCTTCATGCAAAAGAAATATCAGGCATTCTCCAGGTTTTGTGAGTTAAAATCACTGGTAGAGAAAGATACGGGGAAGAAGGTGAAGGCTCTAAGGAACAACAATGGTGGTGATTATATCTCTAATGAATTCAAGAACTTCTGTGCCAAAGACAGAATTCAGAGAGAATTGATTTCACCTCATAACCCACAATAGAATGGGGATGCAGAAAGAAAGAACATAACAATTTTGGGAGCAACACCAGCTATGTTAAATGACCAGGGCCTACTGTTGCATCTGTGGGAAGAGGCATGCAACACAAAGGTATTTGTGAAGAACTGTAGTCCTCATCGGATACTTGGCATGAGTACGCTAGAGAAGGATTTTTCAAGTAAGAAACCAGATGTTTCCTATTTTAAAAGTTTTAGCTCATATATCTATTTCCATGTGACCAAAAATTCCAGGAAGAAGCTAAACTAATAGTAGAGGTTTGGATATTTTTGGGGTACACTGATACTCCCCACAACTATCGGGTGTATTTGCCGGCACACAGGATGACAGTTGTCAGGAGAGATGTGAAATTTGGTGAGTCGAAAGCCATGTGATTGTCCCTTGAGAGGGAGCTTGAATTGAAACTCTTAGTTTCAAAGGATGAACCTCAGGATGTGGAGCAACCACATGCAGAGGAACAGAGAGTGGTAGAAACCACTCATGCAGAGCCATCCACCAGAAATGGCAGGAAGCGCACCAGAGAGGCTGGCAGATTGACGCTATATGGGACAAAGAATGTAGGTGCACCTACATCACAGTGCAGGTAGAGAAGGTCTCCAGATAGGTATACTGGATACATGGCTCTTATGAACGAACGCATTGTGAAAGAACCATCCTCTTTTGAGGAAGTAGTGCAGCAATTGGTATGGGTTGATGCCATGGTTGAGGAGTATGACTCCATTATAAGAAAAAATGCATGGGAAGTGGTCCCAAGACCAATGGGGAAGTCAGTGGTTGGATCTGGGTGGATATACAAGGTGAAGTAAGTAGAAGATGGGAGTGTGGAGAAATACAATATATTTTTGGCCAGAGGATTCTCACAGGTAGAGGGGATTGACTACGAGGAGAATTTTGCACCGGTTGCAAGGTACTCATTGATTAGATCCATCCTTGCACTCTCAGTGCAAATGGGGAGGCAGATACATCATATGGATGCAAATAAAACCTTTCTCAATGGAGTTATTGAGGAAGAAGTGTACATTGAGCAACCATAAGGTATTGAGACCTTTGACTGGGAGTTGCATGCATGCAAACTCAAGAGAGCAATGTATGGGCTGAAGCAAGAACCTCGTGCTTGGTACACCGGGATTGAAAACTATTTCATTGGGTTGGGATTCAAAAAGAGTGAAGTAGATGCAAACCTATATCATATTATGGTTGATGGTAAGATTTTGATTATTGTTTTTTATGTAGATGATCTGATACTAAAAGGTGATGAGAAGGTCATAACTTCTTGCAAGGAGGCTCTTGCAAGAGAGTTTGAGATGAAGGACATGGAGATATTACACTATTTCCTTGGTTTGGAAATATGGAAAAGAGATGGGGAGCTATTTATATCTCAGGGAAAGTATGCCAAGGAAATTATGAGGAAGTTCCACACGGAGGGCAATAAACCCATGGAGACTCCTCTTGCAGGAAACTGAGGAAGGAGGATGCTACTTCAGGTGAGGTAGTGGATACTATTGTTTATAGGTAGCTTGTGGGTTCACTTATGTTTTTGGTGAACACACGACCAGACATATGCTACACAGTTAACTAACTTAGTCAAGTTATGGTTAAGCCTACCAAGCTCTTTTGGAAGGCGGGGAAGCATGTTTTGAGATATCTCAGGGGAATTACAGAGTATGGATTATGGTAAAGATAGACAAAGGGAGTGAAGCTTCAAGGCTTCACCAATGCAGATTGGGCAAGTAGTCCATCAGACAGGAAGAGCACATCAGAGGGCATATTTAGCATAGGAATAACAACAATTTCTTGGTACATCAGGAAATAGAGATTAGTTGCACTCAGTTTAGCATAGGCAGAGTACATGGCATCTAGTCAGGCTACATGTGAGGCCATATGGATGAGGAATATACTTTTTGGACTTTTTGGTCATCATAGGGATTCGACGTTGGTACATTGTGATAACCAAAGTTGCATAAAATTCTGGTTAATCCGGTATTCCATGATAGGTCCAAGCATATTGATATTCGGTACCACCATCTCAGAGATTATGTTCAAAGGCACATTATGTTATTTCAGTAATTCCCACGAAGGATCAGGATGCGAAAATATTGACAAAGGCGTTGGAAAAGAGAAAATTCGAATACCACAGAGGCAGGATCGGGGTAGCTGATAATCCCTTTCTTGTTGAGAGGGAGCGTTGAAATTCAACAAGAAAATGTGTTTCTAAATTAATTTTCCCTTATATAAATTGGAAAATAAATTGTAATTTCATCTCATAACGACTTGTATCAGTTAACTAAGTCAGAAATATTGAGTTAGCTCAAGAATTTCGAGTTGAGGGTCAAAAGTGAGGCATGTAGAGTGATTCTATTATTTTGGGGGTCCAGTTGCACTTAATGCACTAGTGTGGTGTGAGTGTAATCAGTTAACTCAAATTAATTGAGTTAAAATCAGTTTAACTAGTTCTAACTGAGTGATGAGCTAGTGAGAAGTCTAGTGAATTAAATTAGATTTATTCACAAGTAGTGATAAATTAGTTAACTAATGATTCACCATTATTAGCTGCATCCATGTCAGTTTTGATGAAGACCCAGTTGAGACAGAGGTTAAAAGGAAGATAACTATCCATTGTATTATTAGCAAATTTCCCAGGTGAAATTATAAGGCCATAGGAATCCCATGATGGATTGTGCAATAAAGGAAGGTAGAAATTATTATATAATAGGGATTTATTTCTCTAGGAATTGTGTGAGCAAGGCAGGTTGGAGGAAGGCAAGGCATTGGCTAAGTGTTTGTCCATTTTTTCCTAGATCAATGTGAGACGATTGGTAGAGTGTAGGAGCTTCTTGTGAGCAAGAATCCATTGTATTGGTTCATGATTCCTTGGATTATTATACAATAGAGATAGAGGGGTTTTGAGAAGTTGCTTTCCCCAGAAATATTTTGTGTTGTGCGATTTATTTACTTCTTTCTCTTACTTGCATGTGATTGAGCGATCATGTTTTATATTTCGCAAATATTGTAGAAGGATTCAGTATCTTGTTTTAGTAAATTACATGATCAGATTGAATCCATTGGTATAATTTCTAGAAATATGAGCTATCCAAGGTGGAATTTGACCCTATTTGAAAAAATTAACACTCCCTATCAACTAGGAGGAATTCCACTTGCCAATATATGTCTGTTGATCATAATATGATACTGTCATGTTGTATTAATGCTGTGACCATCTCAAGTGTCTCATCATCTCAAATCATCAACATTCATCTCGATCCATCCCTTGATTATTCCTACTTATCTCTTGATTTTCCCTGCTCATATGCTGAACATATCGAATCTAAAATAATAAGAATTTGTTATCGGAGGGGAGCATAATCTACCACCCATTATTCATCAGACCACGATCCAAAGAGAATATCATCAAGGAGTACGTATTAACCTGTAACCACATCTGGGAGCACATATCGACCCAGAATCTCATGGGGGAGCTATACTTATACAACCACATATAGAGAAATAAGATATCCAAACACATAGGGGAGCACATGTCAACCCTGGGATCACATTGGGGAACTCAATCTCAACCCGAAACCACATAGGGTTATATCAATGCATCCTATTTCCTATTGATCTTCCCATCGATGAATCTAACCAATCATGTGGTAGAACACGTCCATCATAATTGACTTAGGTTATACACCCTAAGTACACTCTCAACTCATTAGAAAAATGGGGAGCGGTATTCCCAACAAGTCCTGCTTGTGGGTATCATGCCAACTGGGGCATACTCTGCATAGAACATATAGGGGAGCTACATCTCCAACCCTATGACGATAGGGGAGAAACATCTCCAACCCTATGGGTAATAGATATGGGCGCATTATGGGAATTTTGAGGTCTAAAATGGGCCTCCTAAGGAAATTATAAAATAATAGTGGAAATAATAAAATAAGATTAGATGACATCATTAAATTTTAGGGGGAAAAAAGAAAAAAACTATTTTCAACTCATATTTTCAACTTATCTCCCTACGGGTTTACTAAAATTTCGAGTAGAAACACTCGTTGGATGCAGAATTTGATTCCTCATCTAATGAGTACCCATGTTGCATACTTTCGATGGAATTTTCTACATGAAAAGTGAGAAATACATGAAAAACATGATTGTAATCGTGTTTTTTCATGTATTTCTCATTTTTCTTGTAGCAAGGTCGATCAAAAGTGTGCAACATGGCCTATCCTTGTATGAGGAATTAAATTCTGCATCCAAAAAGTACTCTCGCTCGAAATTTGAGTAAAACCTTAGGGAGATAAGTTTAAAATACGAGTCGAAAAAATAGTTTTATTATTTTTTAATATTTTTACTTTTTACTCCAAAAATGGTGAATCATCCCCCATGGTTGACATCATCATCTTGAATCCTATTAGTTCTTATAAAGTCTATTTTGGTTGTACATTTTTCTTAGGAGGGCCATTTTAGACCTCAAAATTCCCTTAATGATACCCTATTGTCCAGACTTTCCTCAATGCCAAGAGCCCTCTATCTCAATTCATCATCATGGGAGCTCAGATAGGGAGGAAGAGTTGGCTTAGTGTCCTAGATCAATGATGTTCTCTACAAATCATCAATTTATCATCGTACTCGTATCAGGCAATCACCATGTATCAATAGAAATTGTCTCCTATTCATAAAGGAAATCAAATCAGATATCATATTAGAACATAAATAATCATATATATATATCACAAAAATTATATAATACTTATCCTCCCTCTTAAGGAGGTGCCAATCAAAATTCCATGCTTGTTTCATAAAGCTGCACTATCTCAATATATGAAGCTAACTCAGTCCCATCTATATGCAGTATTTTAAATAAGATCCCACTCTCTGCCATCACTATGTATCCATGTCATACTCTCTAAGGAGATTCTCATAGTTTTGCCATACTAGTAATATCATACTCAACCACGGTCGTGCTACAAAACTCTCATCTAAATATAGTGGCATATATCATACTAAGGTAGCACTCATATGTGCTCAAATAATCATTAGCATATCTATGCAGTCACATATCATATGAATAATATCTTAAACCAAATTGATATTCCCATGCAAATATCTTGAAGGGTGAAAATTGAGCAAGTTTGCAACAAACAATTACTCCAAGAAGGATTCAAATCCCTTTGAAGAGTTGTGTGTGTAGTGCATATTGGAAGAATCGACGATCATGGTCAAAGATGAAATTGGATCAGATGAGAAATCTCAAGGATTTATTGCGCTAGTCGAAGAAGAAAAACATGTCCAAAGTGCAAAGTTTTGGATGCAATGAATTTGGATACTTTGAGAGAAGATTGTCCAAAAAAGTAGAACAATAAGAGAAAATAAAGGAGTGAAGCTCATGTGGCTGACGAAATGGGAGAGCCTAAGAAGAAGGCAAAGAAGGACAAAGTGAAGGATATTTACTACTAAAATAAGTTTCACTGACTTCTAGGTTCTTTATGAATTTCAATTTTCTTTCAAATGATATGTTTTGCATAAGAATCGTAGGGTAGAAGCATATAATGGTAGCATGATTGAATTTACATGATTAAGTTTCCTTGTAGAAATCATCTAGATAGATAGATAAACCATTTTTCATATTGTTCATCTAGAAATTATCTAACATTATGTTAGAGATAGTAATATTGCTTAGATGGATCATCATGATCCTGGAAGTACTGTCATTACGAAAGGTTCTTTGGAAAAGCACTATGAAAAAGCTAGTATAGATTCCATGTAATGTGGAAGTAACATTGGTAAAGGGATAAAAGAATGCAATGGGTTAGGATAAAAACTATTTGTGAGATATATGGATGGATAGATGATTAGATGAAAGCATATGAATGCATTTTAAAAGTAAAATTTGGATAAGATTCATAAGTACTAGAATATTGTGGAATAAAGTTGGTAATAAAAGATATTCTTAAGAATTTGTGATGCTAGAAAAATAAATTTTGAATTACCTTACAAGTGAATAAAATATTAGGAATTTCTCTATAATATGTAAATAGTGATTAATATGCAGTATAAATCTCCAGAAGAAAAGTTGTCACTTGGTAATCAGGTTTGATCCTTGGGCACTCTGATGCTTGGAGGAAGTTTCAAGTGGAGATGGTAAATAAGGATGTTGATGGTACGAGAAGGTCACCATGGTGAGGTAAGTCTATTTCATTTATGGTTTGCTTATCTAGTTAACATATTATTTTGCTATCTGGAAAATATGTTGCAGGAATCCATGATGACAGTTAAGGAAAGATCAATTGTATGTATAGAAAATATTGATACTTGGAAACTATGAAGTCAAGAAAAGTTCATTTTGGAACTAGAAGGTAGCAATGCAAGAATATGATCTCAAGGTCAAAGAAACATCACTTTCAAGAAGAAGCTATGATCAAATTGAAGTTTAGGAAGGCTCAATGTAATTCCTTCATATCAAAGAAGAAAGTGATAAGCAAGAAGATTGGCCTAGAACTCGTCACAAAGAGAATGTGACTCCATGATACCTTGAAATAAATAATGCTAAATGATGCAGAGTAAAGAGGGAGCTAGATAGCTATGGAGAATTGGTATTTGATACTCTTATGAAGATAAGTTGTAAGGATTTTCATGATGACTTCCCAAATAGAAAGGAAGTCTATATCTCCTTTGATTTTGAAAGGGAGTAAATAAGTCTCCTTGTATAGGAGAAAGTTTCTATTATCAAGATTAAAGGAGGATAGGGATATCCTCTCTGGTTGAGAGGGAGTGATGATGGATATCACATATGCATTCTCATCTTCGATTGATGAAGAGAGATGATGGAGGATTGGATAAGCATATGTGGTTTCCTAGATGATATAACATCCAAGAAAGGAAAGGTACTGACAATCTTTGAGGACAAGACATGAATCGAAGAGAGGAGTGGTCGAAGAGGACTGATATTCTTTGAGGACTCAGGTTTGGAGATCCAAGAGAAGAATAGTCCTAAAAGCGCATAATTTTTAGATATGTAGATGGGATATGTGCCTCAGAGAGGTAGTGTAGTATCACACATATAACATCCCATCATAATCCTCTTAAATCAAAGAAGAGCTTGTACAGTTAGGCCTCAAAGACAGTGTTGATCATAATGATGATTCTTATAGTATGCCTTATCAACCCTACTCTTCTTGTGAGAACTCTTCAGTTTGAGATAAGGTGTTATACTAGTTCTACAATTATGAATACCTCCCTAGTTAAGAGGAAGTGTTAAAAAATGTAACTAGTTTAAATCTTCATAATTGTTGTACTCATTTCAATATGTATCCTATGTAATAAAAAAGAAAAATAAGAAAGACAAATTACTATTAAAGCATGGGTTTCATGCTCATTATTGATGGTCTTCTAGGTAAAAGCATGTTCTTTGTTCTTATAGGGTTTTTAGGTCTTTGATCCAGGTGGATATTGGTGGCCACCCACCTATTAATCTTGGACCCCCACCATTGTTTCTTTCAGTTTTTCAGTTTCCTTAATTGTAGCACACTTTACTATTTTTGACAGTTTTTTGGGTCTTGAACTTCTGGAGCCGTTTTGAGGCCCTAAATGATCTTTTTTGGGGAAACCACATCCGAAAAACATGAGTCAAAGGCTCAATGTTCAAGGTTGGAAGTTGTAGTCCTCAAATAGATATTTCTAACGATGTATCATGTGCATCAAACGAATATAGTATGCCAAATTTACGACCCTAGGAAATTGATGTACCAATTTACCCCGACGAGGCCCATAGTCTAGTGTTTCATCTCCTAGGGTTCGGTTTTTGGATGTTTGGGGTTTTCCATTGTTTCTAAATAATAAATAGGCCTTTGAGCCTCATTATAATAGAGAGTTCCGAGGCATGTAGCCGCCACATCTCTTCTCAGAGATAAGCTACCAACGCCCTAGCTAGTTTATTTCCATTCTATCTGTAAGCATTCAATTTTGGGATATTAATGAACTGAAGTATTATTTCTGTTGAATCTCTGAGTTTATGTGTATTTTTGTATTTTACTGTGTTCCTGCATAATTTTGGATTAGTGGTATTATAGCGGTATGCTCTTTATCGATCCTTCTTTGCATGTCCCCAACGAGGTCGGGGTATAAGGAGTTAGGGCTCGATTTGGTTGAACCTTTACAAGATCAGCCTTGCAAACCCCGATGAATGCCCATGGGGGATGAAAAGAAAGATGAGGGAGTAAGAGATCCTATCAAAATGTTGATTGAGGAGGCCCTCGAGAAATAAAGGAATGGGATGATGGATAACTTTGCCCAAATTCTTCAACGATTGCCCGCCGGCGGCGCATCTACATCTAGCAACCACTATGGAGGCACAATTCCTTTTAAGGTACAAGTAAAATTTGACATTCCCATATTTGAGGGCCAAAGAGATGCAGACATCATAGATTGAAGGTTGACTCTATTAGAAGGGTATTTCTTGGTTCATGACTTTTCCAACTAGGAAAAGATTGCTTTTGCACTCCTCAAAGTTGCCCCCCATGTCAAGGACTAGTGGAAACCTACTGTGAGCAAAAAAACGAGAGGAAAACCTCTTTGTTTTCGACCATACCCACTTGGAATTATTTCCTAGACGCCGTCAAGGAACAATATTATCCCATTGGGAGCTATGAGGACAAGTACATACAATGGATTACATTGTGGAAAAAAAGGGATCAATATGTGCATGAGCTGACGAATCTGTTCCATACCCTGCACAAAAAATTGGGTATCAAATATTTAGAGAAACATTTGGTGCTGAAGTACCATAGTTGTCTGAACAGATAAATTCAGGAGGAAATGGAGTTCCTTGACATCTCCTCGCTTGGTGCAACATACCGGTATGCTACCAAGATTGAGCAGAAGTTCAAACAGAAGAAGAGAGACTTTGGATCTATGAATTAGAAGCAAGGGAAAGGTGCCCCAAAACTGCAGAACAAAGGAAAAAGCCAAGGCGGGGCAGCGCAGGATAACCCGCCAAAGCCGCAAGCAAAGAAAAACACTACCAAATAAGGAAATGGGAAAGTGGTGTGAGTTCCATAAGAGCTCCACCCACAACACAAGTGAGTGTCGGGCCAAGAAGTCACAGGTGGCCGAGATGAATGCTTTGACTCTAAATCAGAACCCAACAAGGGGAGTGACAAAGGGAAGAAAATTATCGATGCGAAGCCCAACACCACCATTTCCACCACGAAGGTCCAAATGAAGGAACCGGAAGATCCAGAGGAGGAGGAGAACCTCTTCCATTCCCAAATGTAGGTAAAGGGTTCCTCACTGCAGTTCATTGGTGACAACGAGAGCCAAATTTCAGCAAAGGTCATGAAGCGGTTGGGCTTGCCGACCACAAAACACCCACAACCGTACACCATCAGGTGGCTTCACCAAAGACGAGATCTCTGCATCAACCAACAATGTCGCCTTCCCTACAACATCAATCCCTTCACAGATGAGGTATTATGTGACATTGCCCCTCTTGATATTTTTGATGTATTATTAGGCCAACCATAATTGTGGAAGCGACATGTTGTACATGAGTCTCGACCTCATGCTGTTATTGTTACTTTGGATATAATTTGTACATGATACCAGAGGTAGCACTACCTACTGCCATCTCTTTGGTTACTGCAAAACAATGTAGTAAGCTCATTTCCAAAACTGAGAAATTTTTTTTCCTAATGATTTGCCCTCAGGGCAAGAAGAAGACTGTGGCCATGACCTCTAGATAGGGCTCCTATGCATGACAACAACAAATGGACAAGGTCATGGAGGAGTACAGGGACATCTTCACCTCACCCATAGGGGTGCCTCTGCACTGTCCGGTCAAACACCCCATAGATATGACTTTAGGTGCGTCGCTACCCAATGGACCAATCTATTGGCACCCTGTTCCAGAGAACGATGAAATCAAGAGGCAGATTCATGAGCTACTACAGAAAGGTCAAATCCAACCGAGTTCATCACCCCATCGGAGCCTGCTTGTGTTGGTGCAGAAGAAGGATGGGACTTGGAGACTTTGTATTGAATATCGGGCACTGAACAAGATCATTATGCAGAATAGGTACCCGATCCCATAGATTGATGACCTTCTAGACCAAATCAAGGGGGAAAAATATTTCAGCAAGATCGACTTGAAGTTCGGGTATCACCAGGTACCAATCGAACCCTCCGATGTGTGTAAGACTGACTTCAAATCCAAGGAGGGCATGTTTGAATGACTGGTCATGCCTTTCGGGTTGACGTATGCTCCTACAACCTTCATGAGGTTGATGGATGACAAATTGCAACCATTCACCAATTCATTTGTACTAGTATACTTGGATGACATCCTGATCTTCAGCCAGACTTGGGAAGAGAACCTCCACCACATTAGACAGGTCCTCCAAACACTGCGACAACACAAGTTGTGTGACAATTTGGAGAAGTGCACTTTTGGCATGACCTGGGTTAAGTATCTGGGATACATTATTGATGAGCGGGGGGTGCTTGTGGATCCAGCCAAGATCCAAGTCATTTGGGATTGGCCAGCCCCAACCACACTAACATAACTCCACAACTTTCTAGGTCTTGCTAATTCTACCATAGGTTCGTGTTGGGATTCTCTCATATCACTTGGCCCTTGAGTCTAGTCACCAAGGGAGGAGCGAAAGAAAAATTATTTTGGTCTGAATCTCAACAGAAGGCATTAGTAGAGTTGAAGCATTGCCTCTACTCTTCCCCAGTTCTCACATTACAATACTTGCAACAACCATTTGAGATCGAGATAGATGCCTATGAATATGCTATTGGGGAAGATATTACTCAGCAGGGGAATCCAATGGCATATCATAGTGAGACATTTTCCAACACAGTCTAGAAGTACCCCACTTATGACAAAGACATGTATTCCATTGTTCAGTCTTGCCGACAATGGAAGAATTACATTTTGGGGAAGGAAACATTCATCCACACAGACCACCAACCTTTGTAGTTCATAAAAACACAAGGTAAGTTATAGAATGATCGCCATCATAAGTGGTCCATATATCTGCAATAATTTCATTTGACTATCAAGTACAAGAAGGGTAGCACCAATAATGTTGTAGACTGCCTCAATCGACCACCGACTGTGGCACTAACCACCGTGCTCAACTCTTGTGGGCATGAGACTTTTGATTAGCCACTTCTCTACAATGTCGATCCAAAATTCGACTACATATACAATACGCTCTTAGAGGGTAACCGAGTTCCAAAATTTCACCTCCAGGATGCACTGCTATGTCACCCGGGACACCTTTGTGTTTCTTCAAGCGAGCGTGCCAAGATGATTTTGGAAGCGTGCTACAATCGGGTCGCTGGGCATTTCAGGGTCAAGAAAATAGTGGTAGTACTGAAAAAGTATCTCTATTGGCCAAACCTTCAATAGGATGTCGGGAAGTACATCAGATCCTGCCCTACTTGCACCATTGCCAAACCAACCATCAAGAAGCAAGGCCTTTATACTCCACTGCCTACCCCTAGCCGACCTTTGGAATACACCTCCATGGATTAAAGGCGGGCCTTCTTTCTACTAAGCATGGCAATTACTGTGTTTTCGTGGTCGTCGATAGATTCTTGAAGATAACCATTATAGCGGCTTGCAAGAAGAATATCACAATAGAAGCCACTGCTAAACTCTTCTTTGAATGAGTGTGGGTACACTTTGGGATCCCACAGTCTATCATCTCATATCGGGAAAACAGGTTCCTTTGTACATTTTGGTCCCTCCTCTGGTCAATGATGGACACCAAGCTCACCGAGTCCACAAATTTCCATCCCCAAACTGATGGCCATACAGAGGTCGTGAACAGGATGATTGTACACACTCTGCGCATGTACAACTTAAATAATCCACAAACATGGGATGAGAGCCTCCCTTACGTAAAACACAGCTATAACCGGGCCCTCCACAGCTCAACTGACCACAACCCATTTTAGGTGGGCTTGGGAAACCAACTACTATGTCCCATTAACGTAGCCATGTCATTTGCAACTACTCAGTCTGATTCGTCTCATGTCCAGTTTAAAGCTGACAAGGAAAGAAACTTGATTGAGCGCATTCAACACATCTGCAAACATGTTCATGACATATTGGACAGAGCCAATGCTAAGTACAAGTAGCGGCATGATCAGCATTAGGTGCAACAGAAATTCCAGGTGGGTGAGAGAGTGTGGCTACGTTTGCAGAAGGAGCGCCTCACTTGACCACACCGCAAGCTTCGCCCGCTCCGATATGGGCCATACACCATCACTAAGGTTGTAGGGGACAATGCCTTCGAGCTTAGTATTCCACCATTCCTTGGTCTGCACCTAATGTTCAATGCGGACAGCCTTCGACCCTACTTTCCACCTCTACTGGACACATCCGACATGGCAGAACAACTCACACCAATAGAGTTAAACCTAGACTGCATGGAACAAGCCAAAACTGATTGGATTATGAACACATAGATCAAGAACACCCACCAGTAGAGGATACAACTATATCTAGTTGTCAAAGCAGACCAACTCCTTGACGAGGGCAAGTGGCTCACTAGGGACCAAGTTTAATAGAATTTTCCTCATCTCATGGAGGAGTTCAACACAATGGGGACCATTGCTTCCTAAGGGGGGAGGAATGATCTAGGTGGATATTGGTGGCCACCCTCCTATTTCACTTAGACCCCAACCATTTTTTCTTTCAGTTTTTCAGTTTCCTTAATTGTAGCACAATTTACTATTTTTGGAGTTTTTCGGGTCATGAACTTCTTGAGCCGTTTTGAGGCCCTAAACAACGTTTTTGGGGAAAAAACATCTGGCGAACAAGATTTAGAGACTCAATATTCAATGTTAGTAGTTGTAGTTCTTGGATAGATCATTATAACAATGTATCATGTGCGTCAAACGAAGATAGTATGCCAAAGTTACGACCCTAGGAAATTGATGTACTAATTTACCCCGATGAGGCCCATAGTTTGGTGTTTCATCTCCTAGGGTTAGGTTTTTGGATGTTTAGGGTTTTCCATTGTTTCTCAATAATAAATAGGACTTCGAGCCTCATTTTAACAGAGAGTTCAAAGGCATGTAGCCACCACATCTCTTCTCAGAGATAAGCTACCAGTGCCCTAGCTAGTTTATTTCCATTCTATATGTAAGCATATTTCAGTTATGAGATATTAATGAAATTAAGTATTATTTCTGTTGCATCTCTGCATTTATGTGTATTTCTATATTTTATTGTGTTCCTGCATAAGTCCGAATCAGTCTTAGGATTTATTGTCATGAGTCAATGGAGTTAACATCATGTTTATAAGACCCTTCCAGACAATTTGTAATTGTAAAAAGAATTATTTTTTAGTCTAGAAAGTCTTATAATATCCAATAGTACAAGTCTACCTTGAGATCATAAAGTCGGCCTAAAAGAGGGATTTCGACCCCTTGGGAAGGCTATAAAAAGAGCAGTTCGACTTCATTTCAAGATACACTCACTCAAAAGTTTGATTTACAAGAAAGTGTTCAATCTATAGCTGGGAAGCTGGGAAACAAGAGAAAAGGACAAGGAGAAAGAATAGAGACAAAAATTATTGGTTTTTGGGCTTTATCTCTATCACACGTGAAAAATTCTAGGGTTTATGGGTTGCAGAAAGAGGTCTAAGTTGCAGGACCAAGTTGCAGTATGATGAAGTGCAACATCTTGTAGCTAAGAGGAAAAAAACTCTGTCTAGACCTCGTTGACCTTAGGAAGAGTTTTCATGCTCTTGGAAGGTCTCAAGAGGAGGCTAAATTAGGGTTTCTTCAGGAGCTACAACGCTGAAATTGTAGGGATGAAGTTGCAGGTCAAGTAGCAATATTGTAGTTGGCATATTGAAGTTGCATTGTATGTAGTTTTGTGCATATTCAAGGACTTGAGGAAAGGGCCAAATTAGTACTGGGAGAAGGACTTGGTCTAAGGTTTCGGTCTTTGCGTCTCATTTGAAGCAGATTTGAAGAAGAGAAAGAGTTGCTTGGTTTTCCCCTTGGAGGGGTTTTTTCTTGGATGAGAGTGTATATCTATGTCCTCTATTGTTTTTTATGTTCTTGATATTGTTTGATAAAAATTTCTAACTAAAAGAACAAGAAGAAGATACTTAAGATTTAGAAACAAGTATCAAGGTTAAAAATAATAATATTAATAAGCTACAACTTTACATTTTCTAACATGGGAAATATTAGGCATAATTAGGCCATTCAAATCACTTGGAGGATCATATAATATAAGAGAGGATCATTTGATCTCTCATCATCACTTGGATTGGTTTCTCTTTATGAAAAAATAATTCAAATCCGCTATTTTTGGATGAATTGGAGATTATTTTATGTATTTGATGTTTGGATAATTATTATATTGACTTGGAGCTTTATTCTTGCAATTCTAATGGATGGATATAATCTTTTTTCCTTGTAAGTTCTCTTTTATGCGAAATTTTTCATGTTTATTGTCTAATGTATGAAACACTGTGATATGGCTAATTTGTGCCCTAATTATCAATGAAAAATTCATAAAAAATTGGTAATCTTCACTCATTGCATATGCTATTCATTTTGGAAAGGATATCGAACTATTCCTAGGGGTGGGTTAACCCTTTACACCTTGAAACTCCATTAATTGGAAAGTCGAAGTATAAATCCTTGTTGTGACCTTGTGGCCACTTCTCTAGGACATGCGAAGCTACAACTAGGCTCCTTGGAAGAGCAAAAACCCTAAATAAAAATCACATTGACTCCATTTTCTACAATTGTCTAGGCACTGGTCTCTAGTCCTTGATGATCACCCTAATTTCTCTCTCTTTCCACAATTTTTCTACCTTAACCATAGACAACCAAGCTAGGGAATCCAACAAAATCCATTAGAGCCATCATCTTGCTCAATGGGTTGGCTACAAACTGCACTGGGGCGTCCTACACATGCCGTCTAAATTTGAGATCAGTCCCACAATTTATTTGTGAGATATACCAAGCCCTAGCTCTGAAATTGTTTGGTTCTTGGTCCTTCTAGGTTAGCGGCCTTCAGAGGGATATTTTTTTTCTAGAAAACTCAAAGGAAGTTCACTTATCATTGATCCCTTCTTCTCTCTCGCTTATCCTTGATCTTTTGTTTTAAGATTCACCTGAAACCCTATGCTTTGTTTGGGTCCTCTTGGGATTATTTTTGGTCCCATATCTCCATCTCACAAGGCCACCTAGAAGCCTTGCTTCTAAAGGAATCTTTAGTCTAGGGCATCCCTCATTAAGGAATACCTATAAATCCATAGGTTTAAGCCTCACTTGAGCCTTTCTTAGAGAGCCTTTCATCTTGCTTCTAAAGCAAACAAACCTTATTATTTGAGTCTCTCTTATGAATGAGCCTTATTATTGATTCATCATTCCTAGTGATTTCCTTACACTAGGGCTCCTCCCATTTGTGAAAGTTCGTAAGAGAAAGGGACATCTACTGAGGTGACAGTGGGTCCTTGTACCATTATTGCGACTTAATCTAGTAGTAGTCCCTTTGGAACCCCTCCTAGGACCCTTGCTAAATTGTGTGATAACAGTTATGACATCCAAATTAACAGTGATTACAAATTTCAAGTAGCAAAATGAAAAGATAACTTTTGAAAGAGAGGCAAGCAACACCAAAAGAATTCATGCATCACATAGTTAAGACTCTAATAAAGAAATTTATATAAATGTAGCAGAGAATCAAATATCTATAGTATCCTTCACTCCCAACTCAAGTGGTTGGTGAAAAGTGGAGAAAAAGAAGGGTAGAAAAGTGTAGTTTAGTGTTTTTCCTCTTTCTAGATTTTTTTTCTTTTTTCATTAGGTACAAGGTATAATTGGTCTAGTCCAATATTTTTTAGCATCTCCAAAATGTAATTTTGTTCTTTCTGAACAAAATTGGGATTTTTCCTTGGGGGAAATATTAATTTTTTTTATAATTATTAATAATGATAGTAATTTAAAAATAAAATTATAATTTAGTTTATTTTTATAAATTTTTAGAATATTATCAATATATTGTAAAAAGTGTTTTGATGATTATTATGAATTGACATTTAATATATATAACAATATTAATTACAATTTTTGTAATATTAATAATATGAAATATATTATAAAATACATATTTAATACTTGTAGTTATTTAAATTTATAGGCCTATTTTAATTGATTTTAATTATTTACTATATTTACCCATATAATTTTGTGTTGTTTATCCCTCAATGGTGCAAAAAAATGTCAAAGTAATTTAAGACTACACAAATAACCCTTTGGCACCTTTCTGGGTGAAAGTTCCTTTGCTTTAGATTGTGCTTTGAGTTCAGTGTTCAACAACCCACAAAGACACTATAAAGGAAAATTGCAAGATGTTCAAAATTGCATTGCTTGTTATGAAGTTTTCCAGAAACAGTGGTAGTAGAAATCTAAAACAAACTTTAATAGTAAATATGTTTACATTCTATATAACAAAACAATAAATGTATTATTATTATTATTATTGTTATTATTATATGTAATATTTACATTTATTTGATCATGATTTATTTTAATTTCAAATTTATTATGTTTATGGAATTTTTTTTTTTTTTTAAAGTGTGTATTAAAAAAGATTTGATCTCTTTTGAAATTTAGATAAGTTTAATTATTAGTCTTTAAATAAATAATATTAGAGAATAATATTATGGGAAAAAACTACAAATTATTTATTTTATTTTATTAATTTAATTTAATTTTGTTTTATTTTCACTGAATTAAAATGTTAAACATTACATTATCTCTCTTATATTGAGCTGGAGAGAACTTCTTAGTGCAACAATGAGAAGAAGTTTAGCTAAAAATAAATATCACTATGCATTGCAATATTATAATAGTAATTGTTACTTAAATTTATAATTCTTAAAAATCTAGGCATTGAAACTTTGTAAATCAAACAACTTAAACTTCTAATTTTAAAAATTTCTATTGGATTTTAAGAAAAAATAACAAATTTAAAAAAAAAAAACCACCTCTTCTATTAATTAGACTATTTATAAATATAAAAAGAAATTCTCTTCTTAATTATCATTTTTAATAGAATTTTAAAAACAAGTAAAATCACTAAAATGTTTTGTTGGTGCATTTAAATTGTACGTTCCCATTTTTATTTGTAAAAATTTGTTCTCACCGATCTTGTGATCCAATTCTGAGTAAAACTCAGTTGAAAAATCAGTATAGCACAGTATATATTTAAAATCAATCCAGAATGGATCGAAAAAAAGAAAATAATTTTTTTTGAAAAGAAAGAAAGCTGAAATAGCAATTGTCTTAAAACTTACGAATCATGCAGGTCAAGCCAGGAGGGCAGAAAAATCCTTCGCAGCATGGCTTAGAATTTGCAGTGCGAGTAGGTATTTCATTGGAATTAAATATTTGGCGCATTGGATCATGTAATTGAAAAGCACTCGACCATCCTGGTTCACATCCTGGAACCCATGATGATTTATTGCAATTTTTGTTATAGGCACCATTTGGCGCAATGGTCAAGTCGTTCTCGAAGTAGAACTTTATCTCTGCCCCACTACAGAGTCGTTGCATCATGTCACCTGTTAATGGAATTGAAAAGTCAGGTGTGAGTAGGTTTTACAGATTCCAGAAGATTCATATCAGAAATCGTTAAAGATTCAAGTTATAGCTGGATTAGAGAAAAATGTACTGTACTCATTAAAATAGTCCATGTGAAAATTTCACCAAATATAATGCAGACATGGAGTGAAGAAAGAGGCTTGTGCACATGATGCAATATTAGATATAATCTAGTTAGAGTTGGATTAGAGAAAAATGTACTGTACTCATTAAAATAGTCCATGTGAAAATTTCACCAAATATAATCCACACATGGAGTGAAGAAAGAGGCTTGTGCAGATGGAGTGAAAAAGACGCTTGTGCATATGATGTGATATTAGAGGATTTAATCACATCATGTGTACAAGTGTTTTTATCACTTTATTTGTATCGGTAAAGTATATTGTAATCAGTTTGGTTCAAAATGGTTTGATTTTTAATTAATTTACAAATATTTTGAAATTATTTTTAAAATTTATTAAAGTTTTGTAAAATTAAATATTAAATTTAACTTTTTAGAAATTGAAAATTATTTTTTGAAATTTGAAATTTTTATTAGTAAATTACTAATTTTATGTGGTTTAATTTAAATTTATGGATTTTTTCATAATTAATATTAAAAAAATCAAGTTATATTTCGAGTTTTTACTAATCCTGGAAACTTGTTGATTTAAAAAATAAAAGTGGCAATGGAGCATTTTAAACTGATTTTTTCCTTGTTGAATTTATTAATTTTGTTCAGTGTGATTTTTATTATTGAACAGATTTGGTTCAATCATTTTCCTCAATAAACCTTACTTATATTATATATTTTCACAATTCAATTTTAAATCATGATGCAATATAAAAAATAAAATCTAATTTATAAGAATAAATAAAATCTAATTCAATGCTCCAATAAATAAGATATAGGAAACTTTTGCAAAGAATAAATAAAATCTAATTCAACACTACAATAAATAAGATATAGGAATCTTTTGCACTCACACTTAAGTCTTTTTGTAACTAATTTTTTTATTTTAATATATTAGACATTGTAATTTTTCATATTAAATATTTTATTACATATAAATTCTTTGTAAGGCTAACACTTGATACTTCATATCAATTTGATTTTTGGACATAGAAATTCTACCATAAATTATTTATCTGTCATTGAATTAAGATGAGTATAAATTTAAAGTTAAATAAATAGTTCCTTACAATAACTAGTTTTTTAAGAAATTATATATATATATATATATTATTTAATATAAATTTACTAGAGATTGTATTTTCTCTTTCTTATTTGGTCCTATAAGCTAAAGATGGGAATAAAATGTGCACAAACACATTTCAATAAATGCTTAACTTTTGTAGAAACTATAATGTTGGGGCTAATGTTTCATCCAAAATTATCTGTGTACCTATCTTTATTTTTCTCCAAGATTATTTAGTCCATTAATTACTTGTGTTACTTCCTTTATCACAAATTCAATTTTTCCTTTGATTGTGTATTAGTTTGTTTTGACCCAAAATTTCTATCACTTATCCATAGTTTAACATTGATAGTTTTATTTTTGTTATTTATTATTATTATTTAAATTCATTTATTTGTAGGGTAATTGGTTAAGGTCTTATTATGGGTTGTTTAATAACTCCAATTTTTATTAATTATTAATTTTTTTGTTTTTTTGTTTTTTGTTTTCAAATTTTATTTCCTTTTTATTTGACCTTTTTTTTTTTCCTCTATTATTTCCCTATTCATGAATTATAAATTTTTCTCCATATTCTAATTTAAATTAACTTATTATTACATTAAAAACACATTTTAATAAAATTAATTATAAAAATGTATATATATTACTGTAAATTCATCTTTACAAAACTTATTACGAAATGTCTTGGGAATTCATTGACATGGAATATTATTGGTTAGAGCATACCCATTGTTAACTTACTTTATTGCTTTTTATTCCTTGGGTCTCGTAACATATTGTAATATATATGATTTATATATTACATGATTACATTCGTGAATTAACGAGAGTTTTCCCGATCAGTGAGTTGCGCGCTCTGCAACCTAGGGTTTTCTGTATGCCCCTGCAACGGCACAGTTTGAACCCTCTCTGCCACGATTCTCCATCCACCTTCCTCCTCGTGACAGCAGCCTGCCGTCATAGTCCACACTGTAATGGCTGACCCTCAGGGGGGGGGCCTCAAAGCCTTCCCCCTCAGCCGAGAAAGATCATCAAGCGAAGAAACCAACAATGCCTTACGGTCCAGAACAAGTAAACATGGATATAAGAGATTCCCCAATGCAAGATACGACAAACACTCCCATTGATCAGTTAGACAAGCGCAGTGAAGTACAAGAAGGCGAGAATGGGAAAAAGGAAATGCCCAAGGTTACATCAATGACATGCAAACCCATAGCAGCTGAACGACCCAAGATAGAACTTCCCAGCCATAGAATCAATGGAAAAATCCAGTGCATGAGGGACCATGCTCTCATTGGAAAATTTATTGGATATTGGCCAACTGAAAAAGCTTTGCAAGGATGGATCTCTGCGAAATGGAAACCCAAGGGACATGTTACTCTGTAGCTTGGACCAAAAGGTTTTTTCACTGCGATTTTTATCTGCATCGAAGACCGGAATAGGGTCATGGACGAAGGCTCCTACTTCTTCAACTCCGTCGGTCTGTATTTAAGGGAATTGGTAGAGAGATTTAACCCTGACAAGGAGGATTTCAGCTGGGCACCAGTCTGGATCCAGATGTACTCACTCCCGCTGGAATACTGGGATGAAGAATCGCTGAGAGACATTGGCAAGGGGCTGGGAGAATTTATAAAAATTGCTGAAGAAATGAAGTTGCGCAGATACACCTCCTATGCCCATATTTGTGTCTTCATGTGCCTGGAAAAAGCCCTTCTGGACTCGGTAAGTCTCTACCATGATGACTATGAATGGATCCAACCTTTAGATTTTGAACATGTACCCTTTCACTATCGTAAGTGTCATGCACATGGACATATTTTTCGGGACTGCCCTCTAAATGCTAAACCCCAAACCTCTGACCCCTCAGGCAAGTCGGCCCAAGATGGCTTTACCAAGGTAGCTAATAAAAAAATATCACATAAAAAACCTTCCTCGGGGAAAAAACCCTTGCAGGACGTCGCCTCCATTCCCTCCACAAACAATAGCTTTAAGGTTCTTGCTAAAACTTCAGAAGACCCACCTCAGAACATTTCACCAATCCCACCTTTGATCATCTCTACCTCTCCCGCCCCTCGGTCTGGCTCTTCTCCCACTCCCTTACCCCTGAGTGAAAACACTGGGTTTCCTGAGGCGACGCGAAAGGACCTAGATTGGAAACCGAATGGAATGGACGTTGACTGTATCCCCAGTCAGACCCTGCAATCAACATTCACCTCAGCAGAAAGTAGTCAGACGCAACATATGGAAGAAGAACCAGAAAGCATTGATTTGGGAGGACTTGACATTTTTGAACTTGAACAAGCATGCAGAAGGAAAGACTACGACAAGATTCAAGAGCATCAACTCAATACCCTGGAAGTCATCATCTCCAGGGCTTACCAGCAACAACAACTGGGCATACAACCAGGTAGTCAATGGGATGGTAGCTTCTTTCCTAAAGACTCCAAAAAACGAGGAAGAAAGACAGATCTTCAAAGAACTATCACAATAGGGAAAATCCTGGTAGACTCAGGCAGATACGCTAAGTTGACAAAGTACTATAAGCCCACCACTAATAGTGAATCATGAAGCTCACATCATGGAATCCAAGAGGGCTCAACAACCTCGGAAAACTCAAAATGATAAAAAACATGATAAAGCAGGAGCAGCCCCAGATCTTCTTTATGCAGGAAACGAAATGCAACAGCAACACTCTTGGAAACATCCTCTCTAGAGCATGGCCAGGTTGTCACTCGGTTGCAGTGGATGCTTCGGGTGCCTCCGGGGGACTGGTAATCACCTGGAACACACAATATATAACACTCTCAGAATTTCATGCCTCCCATCACATTATACAGACTACTTTTCATATAATCGGCACCAACATTCATGGTCATCTCACCAATGTCTACTTCCCTCAGGAAGAAGGCAACAAAATTACGCTTCTAGAAATAATAGAAGCACTCAACTTCAATAGACTCCATCCTCTTTGGATCATTGGAGGAGAATTCAACATGATTACCAAGCTGGAGGAAAAGCAGGGAGGCCGAGCCAAGCTGGAACAGGAAAATAGCCACTTTAAAGAATTTATCCAAAACAATATGCTAATCGATTTGTAATTCTGTAATGGAATGCACACCTGGAGAAATCGCAGGGTAGGGCAGCAACAAATCGCTTCCAAAGTGGACAGATTCCTCATCTCAGATAATGCAGTGCATCTAGGAGGCGACATATCGGCATCAATTCTTCCATTTTCAGGCTCAGACCATTGGCTGATCTCTCTCCAATGGAAAAGACCAGGCAACTCCACCAGGCGCCCTTTCCGCTTCGAAGCTTTTTGGCTCACCCACCCTGCCTTCAACAACCTCATCAGATCCACCTGGACTAACTCCCCTTCGCTAGAGGGATCAAAGATGTATTAGTTTCAATAGAAACTCAAATTCCTGAAATCCCAAATCAAGCGCTGGAATCAAGAGACTTTTGGCAACATCTTCCAGGCACAGCAAGATCTAAACAAAGAAATGAGAGAACTCCAGCAACAGATAATCACAGAGGGCTACAAGGAAGGGACTTTGGAACAGGAAAAGCACATTCACAATTAATTGGAGGAAAGAAGAAAGCAGGAAGAAATTCTATGGAAGCAAAAATCTAGAATTAGATGGCTCAAAGAAGGAGAAAGGAACACCAAATTCTTCCACAGAACCACAATACAGAGAAGAATGCACAATACCATCTCTTTCATACGAAGCGAGAGAGGGAAAGAGTGGAAAGCCATGCAGAGATCGAACAGGAGTTTATCAATCACTTCCAAGAGGTACATCAAGAACCCCAAATTGATAGACGACCTGCAATATAAAAGATCACTCAAAATGTGCCAAAGCTTATCACAGAAGAACACAACCAACTCCTTCTTCGACCAGTATTGCCTCAGGAGGTGGAATTGGCTATGAACCAGCTCAAGGAGGGCAAAGCTCCTGGTTCGGATGACTTCACTACTACCTTCTTCCACTCTTTCTGTGATCTCATCAAAGAGGAGGTTTGGCAAGTGGTGGAGGAATCACGCACTCTTTATTGGCTTCTGCCATCTCTGAACTCAACTTTCATCACCCTAATCCCAAAGGAAGAGAACACCAGTACTCCAGAAAAATTCTGTCCAATAGCACTATGCAAGGTTATTTACAAGGTGATATCCAAAGTTATTGCTAACAGGTTGAAGCCGCTTTTTCCCCTGCTCATATCGCCTGAACAATCTAGATACGTCGAAGGAAGACAGATATTGTACGACATTATCCTCACTCATGAAATCATACACTCCCTCAAGCACTCCAAACAGGCAAGTATGCTTCTCAAGATTGACCTCTCTAAAGCTTTTGATAAGTTAAGCTAGATCTATATTCAAAAAATGCTAACAGCCTTTGGTTTCTCCCCTATGTGGGTTCGATGGATTCTGAGCTTAATTTCCTCAACTTTTTTCTCTATCCTCATAAATGGTATTCCCTCTCGACCTTTCAGCCCCTCCAGAGGTATTAGACAAGGAGATCCACTCTCCCCATTCCTTTTTGTTCTAATGGTGGAAGGTCTGGGACGCCATATCAAACATGCCCTCCTCTCCCAGCAACTCAAAGGTCTATCCATACACAATTCCCCTGCCATCACACATCAACAATTCGTTGATGACAACATGTTGTTTGGGCACCCTTCTGTTCAGGAAGCCTCCCTGTTTAAATCCCTTCTGAATGATTTCTCTAATGCTTCAGGGACGACCATAAACACGGCTAAATCACAGATCTTCTTTTTTCACACACCCCTGTTACTCAACATGCTATTGCCCGCATTCTAGGCTTCTCCATTGCCTCCTTATCCTCCAAATACCTTGGTGCTCCTTTAATAGACTCTGCCATCAAGCACGCCTCCTGGCGTATGCTCCTTGAGAAAATTGAATCTCGTCTCACCCTATGGACTCATAGAACTCTGAACATAGCTAGCAGATTAGTGCTAATCAAATTTGTGCTACAGGCGATGCCTCTCTACATTTTCTCTATCTTGGCAGCACCTAAATGGGTCCTTAAAAAAATAAAAGCTCTACAGCGCAATTTTCTTTGGGGTGCAACTGGCACAAATCGCAAATGGGCTTTGGCAAAATGGTCGACAGCATGCAAGCCAAAAGAAAAAGGGGGCATAGGTCTGCGAGATCCTCATCACAACAATGCAATAATGGGTGCAAAAATATGGTGGCAATGGCTCTCTACTCCCAATAAGCCATGGGCAGCCATCTGGACTGCCAAGTATGCCAATCATAGACCAATGGAAGAGCTAATTAGACTCACTCTCACTAAAAAGGGATCACTTATATGGAACGCGGCCAGAAAACACTTCTTGCTGATCCAAAAACACAACTTTTGGGAAATAAGGAACGACAGCACTGCTCGGTTCTGGACGGATGCCTGGCACCAACTACCAAAGCTCAACAGCATCTATAGTCCACCTCAAAGCCAAGAATGGGAGGAGCAACAACAGGAATCCATCCAGCAACAATGGACTCCGGAGACAGAATAGGGATACAGATAATGGAAGCAGATCGACAGGCTGATCAGGAATGTAGACAACCAGACTAAGGAGGTCATGGAGTGTGAGCTACAGAATCGACGTATTAGATCATCTGAAGGTAGGGGCATCTTAAGATGGGGATACACCCCAAAAGGATCCTTCACCACCAAAGAGGCTTACAAAATTATATGCAATGATCCTATGCCCCTAGACCCTATCTGGAGCAGAATCTGGTCACCGGGTACTTGGCCCAAAGTCTCCCTTTTCCTATGGCTTGTTGGACACCGGAAAATCCTCACTTGGGATAATCTTTGGAAATGAAACTTTCATGGGCCCTCCATATGTCTCAATTGCAACTCTCAGGAGGAAACTCTCCAACAACTCTTGGATTCTTGCACTCTTGCCAACCAACTATGGGAGAAGGCTAGCTTCTGTTGTTAAAAGAGTTGGAGAGTGTCCGAAGATATAATCAACTCCATTCGACATTGGCACCAGAACCCATTTAAAAGCGAACTACTCAACCAATTATGGAGAATGATTCCCGGCCTTCTCCTCTGGACAATATGGAAAGAAAGAAACAAGCGCATATTAAAAGATCAAAGCACTCCTTTAGATATCATTTGGGGCAACTTTTGTCTCAATCTTAAAGAGACCTTGGCACTTCAAACTTGGCATTCGAAAGATTTCCCCACTCTTGCAAATGAGAAAGCCATCTGGGAAAATTGGAACATACAACTTCCACAAGGTACGCACCATCACAGACCTTCAGAAGGCCACAACATCAGAAAGCACTTATGGACCCCCCCTCCAAAGCACACTTTTAAACTCAATTTTGATGGAGCTTCAAAGGGCAATCCCAGCAAAGCAAGATTTGGCGGCATATTTAGAGATCATGAGTGTTTGCCTCTCCTAATATTTTTCGGCAACATTGGCTGGGACACGAACAAATCGGCTGAATTTGAGGGTCTCTTGCAAGGTCTTCTCCTTTCCTAGCATCATGGCTTCCAACCTTTGGAGATCGAAGGTGATTCCCTAATCCTCATCAACCTGGCCAATCAACTCCTGAATGGGGCACATGCGCAAAAAATTGCTATCAGTTGGAGACTCGAAGCCAGAATGGATGCAATCGAACAATGGCTTCACACTAATCGTGCCATCATATTCAATCACGTTAAACAGGAAGGAAACAAGGTCACTGATCTTCTTTCGAATTTGGGGGTGGAAAGTGGGCACACTCTTCTCACTGGAGCTCTAGACATAATTCAAAATCATGATCAAAATTAGGAGTGAAAAATACTTGTCCAAAGGGATGCAGCTCCACAGGATGCGGGTGTATAGACGGGCGTTCAATTTGATGGGACAGGGGTGGGGCGAGGTGGAACGACACCTGCCTACCCAGGACATGGCGAATATTTGGCTTCTGTTCGACGGATCCTTGCATTTAAGTTGCATAGAGTTTAAAGGAATTGTTTTAAATGGTTCAGGATCTCATATCATGTCCTCCGCTCTGGTTCATGCCTCCGCATGCTCTAGCATGGTGAAGACCTTGACTCTCTTTAATGTATCAGTTATGGTGGGTGGTTTTCGATGCGAGAGAGGGAAAGATAAATTGAAGCGTGGCAATGGGATTTCTATGGAGCCGCTACAGTCGAACCACGCTCATTTCTATCTGGCCTCTGGCCTCAATTCTGGTTTCTATATGTATGGTGTCAGATCTATCATATCTGCTGCCTCTTGCTGCTTGAATGGGGAGGCTAATTTGGAGCCTCGCTCTGGTCTTTTATCGGAGCTGCCTCCGTTGTACCTCTGGAATTTCACTCAGGCATCTGGCTTTTATTCGAATAGTTCTTGCCCTGTCACTGCTGTTTCTCAGCCTCAATTTGTTCCCGCGGCGGTCATCTCCCCTATGCTTCGTTTGCGCCACAGAATGCGGTGCCGCAGGGGCAGCACTAGAGGCCATCCATTGCGCGCGCCTTCCAGCCCTTCTTCCGACTCTCCTTCCCTCTCTGGCGATGTATTTGCCGGCCACTACCCTCGCACCCGCAGTGGGAGAGGGCGTTTTCTTGATACCAGCCACTGTTTGGGCTCCCCTGCTTCCCGACCTCCTGCCACCTGGAATTCTCCCACAACTGGCTCCGCCCTCTTCTCCTTCAACTATTCTTTGAACCGCCCAAGGATTAATGCTCACATTATGGTGGTATTCCATGAGGAAGCCCAGTTGGTGGAGCCAAGCTCTCAACCGACGGGACTTGGCTCTGACAATGCACATAATTTGAACTCCCAGATGGGGATTGGCATCGCGTCAATGCAGGCTCCGGATGCTCAAGCTTGCGCGCTCCTCATGTTGTGATGGCGCCGGTTGATCCAGGTCCCTCTGAATTCGAAGCTGCTCTTGCCAGGGATCTGCTCGCAGCAGGTTGGTGCCGTATAGTTGAAGAGCATCCAGATGATTAGTTATTTGCTCACTGTGGTCTTGTTATCTTACCTTGCGGCCCCTACAATGGGCATGTTTCTGTTCAAACTGCTATGTGGAATTTTTTTTTTTTTTTTTGTTCATTTTTGGAACTATGAAAACTCTGCAACATCAAGAAGATTATAACTTGCTCCCATGTGTGGGTTTTGGCAAACTGTTCAAGACTGGTTTCCCTGTCACTGGGCAGTCTCCATATGTGTTTATCTTGACAATTCTGCCTTTCACCAGGGCAGTCTTTTTGACTACAGTCATGATGTAATTTTACTCCCTTTGTTAATAGATCAATCTTATTTAGAAAAAAAATAAAATTAACTCTATCTTAACAATTGCAATAATTATGATTAACCCTAGGACTATGGCTCTTGGTCTCGAGGGGGTTTAATATCCTCTGATCTAAATGTATATGTCTATACCTCGTGAAGTACAAAAAGGTTTTCTCTATTTGATTTTTTCGATCTATGATGTACATTTGAGTACCTCAAAATCCTATACACTTACAATACTTGACATTAGATTCTTAATTGTGAATGTACATCGACACTTGGGTTCTCCTTTGTCAATTATTTGTCTTTCATTTGACGGTGTAGATGGTTCCTCATGACTTGTTAGGGTAATGGCTTACCCTCGTCCAAACCCTAACCGTCTTCTTTCTGATGGCTCCGCCGCGGGTGCTCTGCGAGCTCTGCAACTCCGCCTCCCTACTATACCAGGTTTAGCTTTTCCGTCAAGGTTGTAATGTGATGAGTTTGGTCATTATTCTGGATTATATCATTCTGAGTTTTAACTATGTGAAGTCTCTTAACCAGTACCCGCACTGTTGTTTTGCGACTTGCCTACAGTTTTATCTATATTCCAGAAATCTGGATTTCTATGCAACCATGGCACACTGCTTGCGAATGATTCTTTGCACATCATTGAACTTGCTTCGTCCCTCCTTAGCGTCTTACACGTAACCCACTGTCGACGAGCACTTCATTCAGTTTTTATTTTTATTACTTCTTTCTTACGTCTGAGAACTAGATCAATCTGGGGTTGAGCTCGGGGATTAACCCCATTTCATTCTTTCTAAGTTTCAGTTTTCTCTTGCTACAGTTTTTCGAAGGTGCGAGTTCCGGGGAACTCTGAAGGTAAATGACTACTCCCTTGCACTCTTCTCTAATTCATGGCATTTTTAAGACAATATTCCTTTAATGGCTCTTAACAGATTCCAGATTTTGTGTTGTACAGGTATCGACCTTACCCTAGCTGCTTGTTCAACATTGCCATGTCTCTGTTAGTAGATAAAATCTGAGGCTATTATGTTTCTGTCTCCTTTCCAGGTGCATGAGTTGTCAATCTCCTCTATTTTGTTTTAAGGAAATCTTGGCACTATATTTTTCTAGTTCAATGGTTTTAAATCGACCGGTCATGCAAGGGACTTTTAGTGTCCTTTTATTTTATGCATAATTTGATTGCAAGTTGTTTCCATGGCGTCGTCAGATTTTATATTAATTGACTGTATGAAGAAGATTGGATATACAAACCCCTTGACTATAATAATTTGTTTGGAAATTTGTATAGTGAAACTCTACCAATTCACAACCGTATGAACTTGACTTGAAAGGATCTATTGTTCTTTTTGTTAAGGCAATATTTCCAGTTTGATATTTAGTTTTTAAGTGATATTGCAGATTTGTAACCCTGATTTATCTATAGTTTTATTCTGGAATATTCTATGACATTCAAAGCACCCTATGTGCTTTCCATGCATTTTTTTAAAGCCCGTGGATTATATTTAACGCGGTTGCATTCTGATTTAACGGTTAAATATGCAAATTTCCTGTGCATGTAACTCCTAGTGGAGTTTCCGTCCATATTTTTGGCTTTTGTATGAATATGCAAATATCCAGTTACAACTCACTATCTTGAGTCTTTAATGTTTAAAGAAGACATGACTATTTTTATGAATACTTCTTTTTTCAATCAGTAGTTTTCAGTTACTTACAGTTGATTATTGTACAGTCTACAACATTTTATATCTATTCTCAACCTTATGGTATATGAGTGTCCGGACCACTCCGAGGGTAAATATCCCTTAGTCTGTGTATCCAATTAACTCTATACGGGACCGACTATCTTCTCAGGTGGAATTCGTTTCCTAAGGGCCAGACTGTCAAACCTGTTAGATTACAGTTTGTTCCCTTCATCCATATTTCATATTTTCCTTTTCTTTTCAAATAAAAACAGTCAATAATGGAAGAATAGTAACCCCTTTTCTTTTACATGAACATCTCCTACTAGACTTTCTAATATAGAGACAATTACACATAAGTACATTTCTATCCCTGTATATGTATACATGCAGAATTAATAGAGTAATACATACATGATTTTCTACTTAAATCAAGTTTTCTTATCTCACTTTCTGTGACTCTGATGGCT
This sequence comes from Pinus albicaulis, assembly GCA_034641835.2. Classification (NCBI taxonomy): domain Eukaryota; kingdom Viridiplantae; phylum Streptophyta; class Pinopsida; order Pinales; family Pinaceae; genus Pinus; species Pinus albicaulis. The sequence goes on from CM076569.1 coordinate 273,910,127, forward strand.
TCCGCCCAACCTTGAGTGAGGCAATAACATCCTCCACTCCCCCCGTGCTCCGCATCAAGGTAGAAGATTCACAACAATTTTCTATCTGAGGAAGTAGACCTCTAGACTCCTATCGAGTCTCCTTTCCAAGTCAGATAATAGAAATTCCACTGGTTTTCCACCAGTTCTGGAAGTTTTCTTCTTCAGCCTTTAGCTGTTTCTCTTCTCTACACATAACCCCTTTCCTCCTCTAGGATTGGTAACTGCGAGTAACTGTTTACTTAACTACCTTGGAGTCTTGGAAAAATTTTATCATGAGATCCATGGTATCATACCATAAGTGGAATATATAAAAAGTAGGAAACTTGATTCATAACTTTTAATTAACATAACTGTTAATCTGCTAATTAAAAGTAAATACTGCAATGTCTAATTAATTTTAAAACAAAAATGTTTTTAACAAAACATGAATGTTACAATTACTAAAAAAATAAAACACATAAATATTTATATAAAAAAGTAAACATATATATTAAAGTGTATATATGTTAATATAAACAATAACAATTAATCATGTTTTTTAATTTTTCTTGTGATAGTATTTAACAATACAATATTTTATTAATTATTTTATTTTTGTAATGTTTTTTTTTATTTTTATTATTTTAGTTTAATTAAATTATATTTAAATTAAACCGCAAATCCTAATTACTATATAACTCTGGTTTATAAAGATAATAAAATTAGAATAACAAAACATTCTATCTATATACTTTTTAATATTTAAATTACTTTCTAATGCTAAAACAAATTTAAAAAAATTTAATGACTTAACATATTTTTAATTAAATTATTATTAAAAAAAACTTACTTAAAACTTTAAAAATTAAAAAATATATTTATTTAATTCAAATTTCCATTTATGTGAGAATGAATAATAAACAAAAATTAAAATAACTATCCCCATGAGATAGAACCACATATGCTCTCAGAGTCCATCATATTGATCTCTCGTTAACTAACAATCGTTAGTGGTAATTAACTAAATGAGTTATTGGTAAAAATGCACAATGAATGATACTTTTTATCTTTTCCACTAGATTTCAAATTTCACTCTAGCACATCTTTTGCTCAAGGAGTAGCTCCCTACTTTCGTAGAGCTTTAGTTCTTCTCAAATTATAAATTAAAATTAAGTTTATTGCTAAGTTTCCTCTAAATTATCCTAACATATTACCTAATTTGTATAGTTAAAATAAAAATAATAATTATACAAAACCATATATCTTCTCCATGTAATCTAAAAAAGCTATAATTGAAATAAGAAAATAAGCATTATAAATGTGAATATACATCCCAATTTTGTATAATTATATAATTGCTATTTAGTAAATAAGTATGTTATGTGCTCTCTAGAAGAATTTCATTTTTTAAAGTATATATGCTAAAATAAAATGAAAAAATCATTAAAATAAAGTGCAATACATAGTATTGTAGTAACATTAATTCATTTTAAGTTTAAAAAAAACAAGAATTTGGTTGTATTTTTTTAAATATAAGACATAATATATAGAAAATTCACCAAAATATAATAGAAAGAAAAACTCATCAAAACAGAAAATAATATTAATGCATTTTAGAACACTAATTTATATTTAAGTTAAATTTTATGAAATATTAATTGATGATATTTCTGAAATAAATATTTTAATTTCAAGTATTTTTGGGTTTATGTTATATTGGAATATTAATTTTTAAAATATAAATATGATATTATTTTTATTTATAATGATTCATAAATTGATATATCAACTAATTTGTTAAATAATAAAATTTTATGAATAATGATAATTTGGCATTTAAATTCAATTAATATTATAATTTTTTAATCAATAGATGAATTTTCGAATTTTTAGTTTTTTTAAAATTGATATTTCTTTTAATTTTTATTATATAATTATTTAATCATTTGACTTTTGAAATTAAGGTTATATATATATATATATATATATATATATATATATTTTTTAATATAAAATACTCAAAGTTATGTAACTTCCTTGCAACATTGTTTTTTTTTTTTTGAACTTCTAATCATTTTGAATTATAAAATCTTGTTGAGTAGGCATATCTCTATCCCATGGTTGATGAATGACTTTTTGTTACAGGGATATTTAACTACTAGAAAATGGTTTCATTGTTTTTGTAGATTTAATGTGTAGATTCAAAATTGCTCATGTAAGTTATTAAAACATAAGACTCAAATCTACTCTACTCATCGATCTAAATCACAAATCATAAACATGAATCAAGATTCAACACATATACATATAGATTTATCTAGGGGAAAGAAACTATTCAAAACCCCCTCCTATCTGTATTGCATTAATCAAAGAATTTGAATGAATACAATATGCTTGCCGAGTCTGAGCACAACTTGCACTTGAATCTTCTATCCTTCTACTTTACTGACTAACCCTCACCAATATTTAGCCAATTTCTTAGCCTGTCAAGTGCATATTTCCTTGCACTATTCCTTGAGGAACTAGGCCCCTATTAATTAGGAAATTCCTCAATCTGGATTGCGCAATTCCTTTAGGAAAATCTCTGTCTGCATGCACCACCTGTACAACTTGGAATAGTTTACAACTGATAGTACACTGTCCTTAAAACTGCAATCTCAACTAAGTAACTGGAATTATTCGCATGCATTAGTTTAGGATAATTGATTAGTTAACTAGTTGATCATTGAAGTCACACCCCACTACTAGAACTTCCAATAGTTCCTCCAACACTTAGAACTAGTTTAACTTACCATTACTCAATTTAACTGAATTAAATTGTTACAACTAAAATAAACTCAACCTAGGCTCCTAAAATTTAGGGAGTACTGCACACAACTCACGTTCATTCCCCTAACTCGAATTAACTAATATAACTGAGTGATAAGAACCATATCACCTCAGTTAACTCATTCAGGTTGTCTGTTGATGTGGAATTTCGAATTTTCTCAATTTGACTAAGGTTTGTTGATGTGGAATTTTGAATTTTCTCAATTTTACTAAGGAAAAATCAAATCAAGAATTTCTTGTTGCATTTTTCAACAGTTTTCCCTAATAAAATTTGACACCATTGTTCACATTGCCTCGTGATTTTACATGATTAATTGTAGGTTCATTCTCATTTCTTATAGGTTGAGCCAAAATTCCCTATCCTATATATGGAGATGAATCGTTAGAAATTCCATCTCCAGGAAGTTGAAATTGAGGAATAGTTTCTCTTTAAATGTCCCAATTTGTATGAGATATAGGGGATATATTATTGCATCCTCTGATATTTTGGAGGATAATTTGCCACCTTCTTCCGTTGTCTTGATACAATATGTATAGCCTTATATATATAAGATGAAATCATTCATAAATGGTAGATCTTGTGGGACTGTTATAGTGCATCACAACTTTTAGTGTTTCTTTTTTCTTGTCTTGGTGGAAAATTCCATGTAGACTTCACTAACACAGGATATGGAAGATGTTAAACTGTAAACATGTGAGGCTAGTATACATCCTCTCACTGAGTTGGTAAATGGCTCCCCTTTATGAGGTTATAAGGTCATTTCCACTCATAATGTAGTGTTTCCACTTAATCCAAATGCATTGAAAAGAAGGAATTTATTGATTATATACATCATGCGAAGAAAAGGGTGAGAAAACATAGGTAAGGTTGTGATTAGGAGCTCATGTCATATTCTAAAAATTCATGACAAATAATAAGTTATGTAAGAGTTGGTAAATATTTACAGAGCTCAAATTATGGTCAACCTAGCAGACACATGCACATCAGTAGTTACTTATATTCATCATTATATTAGACATTCAATGCACTTATCTTATTATTTTTTTAGATTATCCTAACTAGGTTCTCTCAACTTTTGGACTCATTAGAATACATTTTGGAGCTTTACACGAGGTCCTTCATAATGATTAGTGATTATAGGGACATCTATTCTACCTCATATCCTTAGACTTATATCCCTAATATTATGTAGTATGTCCTCTCTTTATCATATGTTCCTTTCTAATTTAGCTTCTCAGGTATGTCTCTTTTGTTTTTCAAATTTATATATTTTCATATTTAACATGTAACAACGACTTTGGCACTCCCACCTTTTGATTTTCACTCACTACATTTTCTAGTATTATTTTCCTATTGAGATATTCTCTTTTCATCCATGTACATTATTAGCATTCTCTTAACATATCTACTGTGTATTTTTTGAGGGTGTAGCTTCCCATCGACAAAGTTATTGAATATTCATGGAACAAACTTTATTTATTATCTACCAAATTAGCAATATTTATTTATTAGGTGTAAAGAAAAGGTGCTCAATATTTTCACCAATGTCAAACCCAAATTTGTATTTTCATTATCCCTATAGATGAGACTTTATGCTAGGAATTTAAAACACAATAATTTACTGTCTACTTACTTCCTACAATTTTCCCATTGAAATTTTATTTCCATTTTAGATTTATTTGTAATTGGGTGACTTGTGTAGATCTTGATATAAGATGGATTTACATTTCAAATGGTGTAATATTTAATTTTGGCTATGTGCAACCTTATAATGTAATTATTATTATATTTCTCGGTTTCGGTAACATTGACCTTATGCATGTGAGCTCATAAATCCTCTTAGGGAGGCACCCTACATCTTGAATTGTTTATATAGATACATCTATCTTGTAATTTATCACTATGTGATTATTTTTCATTCTTAATTAAGTGATTTTTCTAAGGGAAATTATCAATTGTTTCATCTTCTTGTGATTGAGTTTATTATTATATCTAGAGAAATTGTTCTTAGATTCACTCTCTATCTAGTGTTCTACCCATTTTGGTTGATTTCTCTTCAAGTGCATGTTGCCCCAATGCTATTCCATTCCTCTCTTTCTTGCAAAATTTTGGTTTGTGTTGGTTCCTTTTAATTATCTCACTATTTCTTGTGAATATCAACATGGTATAAAAATAAGCACGAAGGTCACTTGCTAAATTTAGTATTTGATGTAAGAAAATTTGGCTAGTGGCATTGCTTAGGATATCTTGCAATTGTGAAATTAGTTTTACGGACAAATTATTTTTCTATAGTTTCCTAGGGTTTGAAATTGATCATATATATTTTTAAGGTTTCTTAAGGCTTAAACCATACTTCAAATAAAACAAAATTTTCTAGGGTTTCCAAGGTTTTAAACCCTACTTCAAATCAATAACACTTTTTCTATGGTTTCCTAAGGTTCAAACCATCCTTCAAATTCAAATTTCTCTTATTTCCTTTGTTATACAATATAAGGTGTTGCATCATGGAATTTTTCACAAAAGAAGATATAACTTCTATTTCTCTTGGACCTATCAACATGAACATTTGAATATATTACAAATGCTTCTTCGTTGTGCTATTGTTGAATTGATGGACTCATCCTACAATGCACATCTAGTTGTTCACTCCGCATATGTTCATTTCTTCTCTGATTATTGATGCATTATAAAGGACATGAATGATGGTTTGAAAGTAATTTCCTCAAGATACTAGATAATGAGAGGTGTGATTATAATCCTCTTGAATTAGTTCATAGTGAATTTTTTTGGGCCTATGACCACTCATCCTCTTGTGGGATCTGAGTAGTTCCTCAATTTTCTAATGAAATTTCTACTCATGGTTCATTGAGATCTTTTCCACTATTCCTATAGATGTTTTTCAATAGGTTTAAGCGGATCTCTCTCTTTCACATTAGGATGTTTATCCTCCTACAATAATTTGGTATGCTAATGTTAATTGAGACCTCATTGACCACTCATATAGAGCTTTACCTATATAAATCTCTTCTTATATTTTGCTACTAGAGGCCATCTTCATGAACTTGTGAAATAGTATATGTTCGAGAGTTATGGAATTCATGAGGGATAATATGTAAATGTCTTCTCTATGTGTCCTTTATTAAATATGAATATGGGATGCAAATATTTTGATGTGATTCCTTCTCTCCAAGGCCCCTCTCAAAATTAAGGAGGATGTTGAAAATAGAGGTGTGATCTTCATTTTTGGAAACAACCATTCATTTGTTGAGTTGGGTATTTATACACCCACTCTCATTTATACTTCAACCACAACCAAGATGATACATAGTTGGATATTTATATACTCAATCTCCTTTGTATTTAACCATGATTGAGCTCATATACATACACTCACTTTCATTTGTATTTCAGCTATGAATAACTTAATATTGAGTTAAGTATCTACAAAACTACTCTCATTTGTAATCGTTATTTTTCTTCACAACCCTTTCTTTAGCATAAAGAGGGATGTTTAAAATGGTATAAACTTCACTTAAGGAAATTATTGACCTTATATTGTAATCATTATTATTTATAGGTTTGGCTGAGGCCAAAGTTATACAAATAGGCTCATAAATCCTCTCGAGGAAAGGGTCCTACCTATTTAGTTGTGTATATATACACAACTCACATTTGTAATTTATCACCATATGGATATTTTTCATCCATATCAAAGTGATTTTCCTAAGGGTACCTATCAAGTGTTTCTCTTTCTTGAAATTGAGTCTACATCTCTTTAACACACTTTTTCTTGGGTTTGATTTCTCTCTAGAGTTGCATTCCTCTTTAAGTGTTGCTTGTTTTATTCTTAGCTTGTTCATCTCATCATCATAAAATTTAGGTGTTGGTTCCATTCAATTATATGAGGACCTGTATGGGTTTATTTACTATGTCTCAATACATGGCTTGTGCTTCCAATATGGAGTACTCCACTTCTAAGAAACAACATTGGGCTCCTCATTTAAGGTTTATAGATAGTGTGGTCAATTTCTTCTTCCATCTCTTATAGCTAGTATTTTATCATGATTTTTTTTTCTTTCTATTCAACCTCCAATGCCAGAGGAGATACCTATGTATAGGTGGATGACCCAAAATAACAATTTTTTCTCCTCTTACTTAAGTAACAACTCTAGGGTACTCTAATGATTCTCTTCCCTTCAACTTGTAGTTCTCTTTGAGGAATCCCTCTAGGAAGTGTTTGGTGTTTGGATTTTGGCCCTTAGTAGTCCATATATCCATTTGTGTTTTCCAACATCACATTATTTTTGTCTATGAGACTTTAGATCTCATATTATATTTTCTTTTGAGTAGTGGTATTTGCAACTATAGTGTATTGATAATTTCACACATAGTGGTCCCATCATTATATTTGTGGTCAGTTTTTGGATTTAATTCTTTCTCCTTTCCTTATAAAGTCTTATCTTACCTTGATATTTCTTGTGAATCTTGATAAAAAAATTTGGTTCCTTTGAATTTAAAGAAAATTTAAAATTTTTACCTCAACATTGACATTTCATGGATCTAATTTCTATGATCCTTCAATATTACAAATGATTCATAAATACACATTTTTAGAGAATATAATTGAACTCTTTTCAACCCAATTTCACAAGGAAACACAAAGGAATAAGTACCAAACAAGTGCACTTCAATGCAACAATGTTTCCACCTTGGGGCACACTCTCCAGACATATAACACATATAAAAATTGAGTATTTTATCATATTATTATAATATTAAATCTTCCCCTTTAGCTTTTATATGATCATTAAATCACTTAACAAAACATACTTAACATTATGTAAATAAACACGCATAACTAAAAACTTGAAACAAGTCAACCATTAAGATAATATAACGTAGAGTTAAAATATGCAAGTACACAAACTTTAGATAACATGAAAAATTCATATATAGAATAAAGTATGACAAAAGATAATATAATTCATGTTCTACAAATCATAGCTATGGAAACTATAAGAAACCCCTAGAAACCTTTTGAAAATGCAACAATAAAATCCTAATTTATTTTTCCCTTAAATTAACTTAGGAGAAAATTGTAATTCCACATCACAAGACAACTTGAATGAGTTAACTAAGTTAGTATCACTTAGTTAGCTTAGTTAATTTGAGTTGAGGGCTTAAATTTATTTGTGTAGAGTGATTCCTAAATTTTAGGAGCATTGGTTGACTTAACTTCAGTTGTAACAATTTAATTTAGTTAAATTGAGTTAAAGTCAGTTAAACTAGTTCCAATTGTTGGTGGAACTAGTAGGAGGTCTAGTAGTGGGGTGCAACTTCAATGTTCAACCATTTATTTGATAAACCATCCTTAATTAAATCATGCATGCATGAAATTAAAGTTTCCTAGCTGAGATTAGAGTTCAAGGGAAGTGTACTATTAGTTCTATAATTATCCAAGTTGTACATGTGGTGCATGTAGTCAGAGAAGGGCCTATATGGTTTGGGCAGTTCTAGATGAGGAATTTCCTATTTAATAGGGGGATAATTCTGTGAGAAACATCACAAGGAGATAGGATCTTGGAAGGAAACATATTTGGATAAGTGTTGTTCAAAGTCAATTTTTGAGGCAATGAGATAGATTATACTTGTGGAGATGTTGCTCAAGCTTGATAAAGAATTGTATTTATTCTCTATTTTATGATTAATGAAATACATATAGGAAAGGGTTTTGAGTAGTTTATTTCCCATAGATATATCCTCGTGTATGTGTGTTGATTCATGTCGCATGTTTTTGATATATGCTCTCAATCGTGACTTGCTTTCTGAAAATGAGTAGAGTAGATTTGAGTCTTATGTTTTAGAACATTACATGAGGAGCATTGAATCTAAAATTAATTTATACATGGTATCAAAGCTAGATTCACAATAGATAAGAAAATTTGAAGTTGTCATTGTAGGAGGTTTGAATTTCAAGATCAATGTTGCAGGTTTCTCTAGGACTGAGAATATGACTTCCACTGGACTCAGGCTCGAGTATGCTTTGGAATGAACCTCAAATTTTGTGGAATAGAAGAACCACATGGAGGTAGTATTATATGAAAATGGGCTACTAGATTACATCAAGACAGATGTAATAAGACCCCCGACATTTGATTTTTAGGATCTCTCTCAGTGGAAGAAGGATGTAGCTAAAGTGATGAGAATCATATTGGAGGGGTTTCAAGATCATATTGTCTTGAATCTCCACAAGAAAGAAACTCCATTCGCGATGTGGAAAATATTGACAGACTTTCTTGAGAAAAATAGTGACGACATGAATCTGACACTCAAAGGAAAGCTTCATAGCATCAAAATGCAAAAGGTTGAAGAAATTCTGCAATAGATGAGCAAGTTTACAAAGTGTTGTGATGAACTTGGCAGGATCAGTGTGACTGCCCCTGGAAAATATTTGGTAGCTCTATCTCTATTGGGCCTTCCCAATAGTTGATAGAGTTATCAATATTTTGTGAATGGTAGAGACAAACTACCAAGTTGGAAGCAGTTATGGCCTGATCTATTGCAGGAAGAAATAAGGCGGAGCAACAAAGATGAGACCTTATCCAAAGAAGAGGAAGAGGAATTTGCATTATTCAATAAAGGAAATAAGGCCAAGGGAAATAAGTCCCAAGGTGAGGTTGATTCTAGCCAAGAGGGGAAGAAGAAATACTTGTCCAATATCAAGTGCTTTCACTGTCATGAATTTAGGAATTATGCCATGAAGTGTCCTCACAAAAAGGCAAGCAGGAAGGATCCTGCAGTAGCTACAACAGGTGAATATTTGGCTTCACAGTTCGAGCTTTATTTCACTCTCATTGCATGTATGGAAAGCACAATGATGGGTAGTATGTGGTATCTAGATAGTCATGCATAATTCCACATGACTGGAATAGAGATTTCTTCAGTGACTTGGAGGAGAAATACCTCAATAATAATATCGAGTTTGGAGACAATAGAAAGTATAAGGTGACAAATATTGGTACAATTATTTTTTAGAGGAATTTAGGCTCCCCTCTCAGAAACAAAGATGTGATGTTTTTTCTGGGACTAAAGAAGAATATTGTTTCCATCGCAGTGTTGGAAGATAGTGGCTGCAATGTGATATTAAACAAAAAAAGGAATTCCCGAGACACATCGCCACAGGACAGGTGAAGCAGATCAACGTGCGAGTCAAGAAAATAAATTCACTTGAGGTAGAAGATGAATTCAAATTCTTGAGGAGAAAGGAAAATGTTAGAGACTTGGTGGTTGAGAGGGAGCATGATTTACCTCTCAAAATGAAGCCTCAGAAATTTCTGGAGAAACCACAAATGGAGAAGTATTTTGAAGGAATAGTGGAGACATGCAGTAAAGAAGAGACCTATAGTAGGGGGGAATTTCAAGCCAAGTGGGAGGTGGGAGCACATGCAACTATACCTCCAAGTATGAGGTGGGGCGATGTGAAGCAATAGTCCCAAGAGTGCAAAAATTTGGGTAGGGTCCATTGAGATGTTTTTGTCTCATGGATCATTACAATTTCTATAGGGGCCCAAAATATTAATTAGCAAAAGGATCAATGTCAATCAGATCTGAGGAGTGCAGAGAAATGTTGATAGTAGAGCAGGAGGATCGGCAGTTGAGTTGGTAGTGGAAAATTTTTCCCAGTAGACAATTGCAGATTGATTCAGTGATTATTTTTATTTATTTTATTCTCAACTGTAGATGTTGTAGTAGCAACAAAAATAGTGAGAGGTGTTGCATGGATTACATTCCAAAGGTTCTATATCAGGGTATATGTGAATCCCTTTGTTATTGAGAGGGAGTGTTGAAAATGCAGTAAGAAATTCCTAATTTAATTGAAAATGCAATAAGAAATTGTAATTTTGCATCACAACGCAAGTTGAATGAGTTAAATGAGTTAGTATTACTTAGTTAGATTAGTTAATTATATTTGAGGGCCTAATTTGAGTTTGGTAGAGTGATTCTTAAATTTTAGCAGCCTAGGTTGAGTTAATTTCAATTGTAACAATTTAATTCAGTTAAATTGAGTTAAAGTCATTTAAACTAGTTCCAACTGTTGGAGGAAATAGTAGGACGTCTAGCAGTGGGCTGTAACTTCAGTGTTCAACCAGTTAACTGATAAATCAACCTTACTTAACTCATGCATGCATTAAATTCGAGTTCCCCAGTTGATATTGGAGTTCAAGGGCAATGTACTATCAATTGTATAATTATCCAAGTTGTACAAGTGGTGCATGCAGTCAGAGAAGAGACTATATGGATTGCGCAATTTTGGATGAGGAATTTCCTATTTAATAGGGGGCTAATTCCTTGAGAAAAAACGCAAGGAAATAGGATATTGGTAGGCATACAAATTGGCTGTGTGTCAGCCAGAGTTAGTATGTGAGGAAGTAAGATAAATTATACTTGTGTAGAGGTTTCTCAGGCTTGAGCAAGCATTGTATTTCTTCTCTATTTTCTGATTAATGAAATACATATAGGAAGGGGTTTTGAGCAATTTCTTTCCTCTAGATATATCCTTGTGTATGTGTATTTATTCATGTCACATTTTTTTTTATATATGCTCTCAATCTGAATTGATTTGCGCATATTTGTAGAGTATATTTGATACCTATGTTTTATAACATTACATGAGCAATATTGAATCTACAATTAATTTCTGTAACACCAACCACTCATAGCTATTAATCACTCCCAACATATCCTAGTCACTCCACCAAATATCCACAAGCTAGTACACAAATAAACAATTTCTTCTTGGCACCTACACATGCATCACATGTGTAGAAGATAGTCTCCCTCCATATTCTCCACATCAAGCAGTATAAGTATTACTAAGGTTTCCAAGTGCTAAAGAACCCTAGTATTACTTTCTCACAATATCCACAACCCAAAATTCTCCCTTTGAACCTTTATGATTTATCCCAAACCGTAGCACTCCTTACCTTCTAAGGGAAAAATCCAATCCTAGTCTTCTCTTGAATCCTCTCATGAAACCTAGTGATAAAAGCAATATAGAGAAAATAAAATGAAGAAGAGTACAATGAAAGATACCAATTCACTCTAGTTCTCCTATCTCTAATATGAGTGTGTGAAATACTAAATAAATGAAAAGTATCTTACCTCTCTTTATTTATAAGAAAGGAAAGAAAAGATGGAAATAATAGGCTAGAGCTTTTCCAAAATAGGAAACCTAAATAAACCATGTATAGGACCAAATGTGAAGTGCGTTGATTATATGTGATACATATCAAGTTCTAAGGCATGCAAATCCATCAAGCAAGGGCCCCAATGTGATCACTCCATGAGATGTGTCTAGTGCTCCTCCTCCAAAGGCCTCTAATTCTTGAAATTTGAATTCTTCTTGATAATCCATGTGTAGATCTAAGTTAAAAACAATTACATGATAATTACTCAACTCCTATAGCTAAGTACAAGGAGCCATGTAAGTAACCAAATGTACCCATGCTACTTATGGCTGAATTCCTCCTCCTACGTGCCCAATTATCCTCCATCAAGGGGGTCATCCTACCGAATATTAAAACTCATATTGCATGAGGTTTCACTTGTGATTTTCAACATAAAGGATGCATTTTCATGGTACCTATGAATTTTTCATGATTTGTGTTATAAAATTAGAAAGGAAGAAATATTTTCTTGTTCTTGCTTATTTACTTGTGATGTTCTTTAATTCTTATTATATTATTCTTGTCTTATTTCTTCTTAGTTTATCAAAAAAATTTCAAAGCAATATCACATAGATCAAGGACACTAGATATAGGGCATAATCCAGGGAAAAACCCCACTTTAAGGGAAAACCCAATCAGTGATTCTTCCTTTAATAATATTCTTGTGATCGAAATCTAGATTGGGGAAAAAATTTGCCGAGAAATAAAAGTGCTTATAATCATAGCAAACTAGAATGATCAGATTGAGCCCGTCGCCAGGAATCTGACGCAATTCGTTTCACTCAAAATAGATTCTATATCAGAAAGTTAGAGCTTTTTGATCGTTGTGTCAAACAGACGATTTAAAAAAAAAGAAGGGTCAAACAGGGTCAAAGGTCAAAAATTTGGGTTTTTCCTTTTGGGTACGAGGTGTTGACAACAATTTTTAATTCTCGTGGTCTAAATTCTAATTTCTGGGCACATGGTGCAATTTTATTGGTTTTTGTTTAACCAATGGCATGAAGACACGTGGCTAGCTCGGACGTTGCCACGTGCCCCCTTCCAAGGTCCAAATTTCAACTTATGGTAAAGTTGGAATTTCTGAATTTATAATTAAGTTCGAATTTTATATGGTGGGTCAGATATGTCATATGGTATAGTTTAATCTATGGTTGAAATATCATATATCTATCATATGGTATAGTTTAACCTATGTTCTGAATTATCCACATACAAAAGGGTGGATATTATTGTGGTATGGAAAAATTATTAACCAATGGAAGGGCGAAGGTCGGGGCTCTACCCCATGACCTCCCTTGCACCAACGCACCACAATACCACTACGCCAAAGCATTAGAACTTATAATGTAAGGGCTTTGACTTATACTTATTCTCATATGCTATGAGCAGCGGAGGTAAGGAGCGAGATAGCCTCACGAGCCAACCCCCTCCCCATAGGAATTTGCGCTATGACCAGGGTCAGAGTTAATTCAAATGCGCGAGATTAAAGTGGTAATATGGGTTTAATTTCATAACACATGATTATTATGCCAATCGCATGTGGTTATGCGGACTAGTTAAAGCGCACCTGATTAACGCTAAAGTTAAGTTCAACTTACACTTAAAATAAATAAATTGTAGTTTATTTTGACGACATGTTTGGTGGAGCCCCAAATTTTGGCGCCACATCTAGTTTTGGCGAACTAATTGGAGTTTCTCCAGTTTTAGTGGGGTTTCCTAGGCTAGAATTGAATGAGGCATAAATGGAGCATATTTTTACCAAATTGGGCTCAAGAAGAGTCATTCCTAGATGATTTTGATTCTATGAGCATGATGGTGTAGGTTGCAGAGGCGTTGGAGCACTTATTTAAGTTATTTTTCCACTTTTAATATTAAAGAAGCCTAGGGCCATCGGGAGAGGAGGTCATGCCTAGATCAGCTGAAGACAATTTTCAAAGCTTGAAGAGTCTATTTTGAGGTTTTTGGGTCTTCTGAAGCCAATGGAGTAGGCTGAAAAACCATTGGGGCACTGTAAGTGCATGTAATCAGAGAATTGACCATTAATCAAAAGAGGTCCTAGCTAGTTGAAGCAGGTCCATGGAGATGTAGCCCAGGAGGGGTGAACTCCGTAATCAACTATTGTGTAATGTGTTTGTTGTGTTTTATTTCTCTGCAATTTATTTGTTGTACACGATTTTTAACATAGAATTAACTCATAAATTGCTCATAAAAGAAACTAAAATTGACACATAAACCCCTTCACAACTTGCTAATTTAGGACGATCCTAAACACATTTTTTTAATACTGATGAGGGAGCTAGCACAACAAAACTAGTTTTCCAATATTCAGATCAAGTTGGTATCAGAGCCAAGTTTGATTGTTAGCTTGTGTTTCTTGTACAAAGAGGGTGAAAATTCCTACAAGGTGAAAGCTCCAGAGGGGAGAAGAAAGGCTTGTTGATGCAGATTCCCAAGTGGGAACAAGGAGAAGGAGGCAAGATTTTCGACAAGCTCCACCTCAAGTTTTGTCTCCAGATATTTCTAAGGCTTTGGTAAGCATGCCTCAAGGAGGAGAGCATATAATCCTGACAAAATATGAAAGATTCAAAAAGGATTTTTGGGACATGTCAGAGATGGTGAGGGTCCTCTATGAAGAGAGGAACTCACAATTGCAAGGTGAAGGCTCAAGATCTTCAAAAGGAGAAGGTTCTCCAATGAAGGAAGAAGGTAAAAATAATGGTGATAAACCACCATCTTCTCCACAAACTTCACATTTTTCTACAAATTTGATGCAAAATGCTAATGTAGAAAGTCCTTCTAAGATGGAATATGGACATGTTTGTGCCTTTTTTCCACATGGTGTGGAGTATAAGGTTCAATCAGCACCTCATGTTAAGGAGCTGAAAGAAGGGAACAAAAGAGTCCAAGAGGACACCTTCAAAATAAGAAAGGAGTATGAAACCATCTTTGTGCCTCAATAAAGAGATGAGACAAATGATAAGCATGAATATGCTCCTTATTACATGCATATGTTAATGTAAATTATTTTTCAGCCTTTGAAAGAAACAACAAAGGTATTGGGTCTAAGCTCTTGGAAAATATGGGTTACAAGGAAGGCTTAGGTCTTCGTGTAAATAAAGAAGGCATCAAGAACCCAATATAGGTAAAAGAGAGACCTAAGTATGAAGGCTTGGGTCATGTTGTGCCAGAAGAATGGTATTTTGATGACAATTATATTGTATCGGTTAGAAAATTAAATATTATGGAGCAATGCAACACATAAAATATGTGGAAAATACAAGCACACAAAACACATAAAACCAGAGAGACACAGATATACGTGGTTCACCCAGTTTGGGCTACGTCCACCCCGAACAGCCAGTCCTTCTTTTCTATTATCCAGCAAAAATTGAAGAGACAAAACCTACAGCAGATCCACTGTAATATCCTCTGTTCTCTCTCACAGTATTCCTCTCTGTTTCTCGCTTCGAGAATACACATAAAATACACAGACGCAATACAATGCCCTCATAAAAATTAGGGGTTGCCTTCTAGGGAAAAAAACCCTAATCTAAACATAACTTCTACCGTTAGATAATTTTCCTAATGAATGGCCCAGATTGACTAGAAATTACTATACTTTTACAAGGCAATTTTACATTTGTTTTTAGCTTCAGGGGCGTTGCCCCTAAAAGCCCTTGCCAGGGGGGGGCTCCAAAAAGCGCTACGACCCCCCCTGGACCCCCCACAGCAGCGATTAATTATGGGCGGCATTGCCGCCCCTTTTTAAAGTACAGGGGTCCAATGTTGTGATACAAAGTAAACAAGATAATCAGGCTCCACACCCAACAATCTCCCACTTGGAGACTGATCGTAGCAACTCCACCGCTGCTTGATTTGCTGGACAATGACTCCTCTTTGGACCTGGTTGTTTCTCATCTTCATCGTCATCCTTGAAGACCGATTGAAACTGAGCATGTTCTCAGTTTCTCCCTCGTTACAACTTTTGTTAGCATATCTGCAGGATTTTGGCTAGTGTGTATCTTTTCCAGCTTCAACTCTCCATCTTCTAATACTGACCGTATGAAATGGTACTTGAGATGTATGTGTTTAGTCCTAGAATTAAATGCTGAGTTCTTTGCAAGATGAATGGAACTTTGGCTATCACTGTATAGCGTGCCCATATCATGCTTCTTACCCAATTCACCCATAAACCTTTGTAACCAAATCATTTCTTTACTAGCCTTTGTAGTTGCAACATACTCTACTTCTGTTGTTGAAAGTGCAACAACACTTTGGATTTTTGAAACCCAACTGACAGCTGTTCCACCTACAGTAAATACATATCCTGTAGTGCTCCTCCTTTTATCTCTGTCACCTCCCATATCTGCATCAACATATCCCTGCAGAGCAATGTTTGAACCACCAAAGCATAATGCTTGATTTGTGGTACCTCTCAAATATCTGAGAATCCATTTTACTACCTTCCAATGTTCTTTTCCTGGATTATTCATGTACCTGCTTACAACTCCCACTGCATGTGCAATATCAGGCCTTGTGCAAACCATTGCATACATTAAGCTTCCTACTGCTGATGCATATGGAACTTTAGACATATAGTCCATTTCTTCTTGGGTCTTGGGGCACATCTCCTTACTAAGTTTGAAATGGCTAGCAAAAGGTGTACTAACTAGTTTTGCATTCTGCATATTAAACCTTTTCAACACCTTTTCTATGTACTCATTTTGAGACAGTGTTAATTTGCGATTTTTCTTGTCTCTAGTTATCCTCATACCAAGGATTTGTTTTGCAGCTCCCAAATCCTTCATTGCAAATGAATTTGCCAATTTTCTTTTGAGAACATTTATTTCCTGCATGTTAGACCCTGCAACAAGCATGTCATCTACATACAATAACAATATAATATAGCTGCCATCATTTTGCCTTTTTAGATAAACACAATGATCAGAGTGACATCTAGTATAACCTTGTTCAGACATAAACTTGTCAAATTTAAGATACCACTGCCTTGGAGCCTGTTTTAAGCCATACAAGCTCTTCTTTAACCTGCACACCAATTTTTCTTTCCCTTTTACCTCATATCCTTCTGGTTGTTGCATGTATATCTCTTCCTCCAAATCTCCATGGATAAATGTTGTCTTTACATCTAACTGTTCAAGATGTAAATCTTCCGCTGCTACAAGAATTAAAATAGTTATGATTGAATTCATTTTAACAATAGGAGAAAATATTTCATCAAAATCAATACCTTTCTTCTGTGCAAACCCCTTCACCACAAGTCTAGCTTTGTACCTCTGTTTTCATCCATCTTCTTCCTTCATCCTGTTAACCCATTTATTCTGCAATTTAGTTTTACCTGCAGGCAACCTGACTAAGTCTCAAGTCTGGTTATGCATTAAGGAGTCCATCTCTTCTTCCATGGCTAGCTCCCACTTCTTCCTACTTTCAACCTGCATTGGTTCACCAGAATCAGTCAGCAATAAATAATATAATGAAGAAGAGTATCGTTCAGGGGGTCTAATTATCCTGGTAGATATTCTAACACCACTTTCAGGTGTTTGAGGTGCGTTTTGCTATTGTGGTGGTTGTTGTTGCTGTGGTTGTTGATTATTATTATTTTCAGGCACCTTTAATTTTTCAGTTAGCTCATCAAGAACCGTGTATTCCTTGCTTTCTTTTTCCTATTTCTTTTCCTGCAGCTGATTCTTATACAAGACTTTTTCATTGAATATTATGTCTCTGCTCCTAATGATTTTGTGATTTTCATAATCATATAAGCGATAACAAAAATCATTAGCACCATATCCAATAAAAGTACATTTCTTTGATTTTGCCTCAAGCTTTGTTCTATTTTCTTTATTAATATGGACAAAGGCCTCACAACCAAAAGGCTTTAAAAAAGAGTAGTTTACCTTTTTACCTGTCCATGCTTCCTCTGGAATACCACCATCCAAGGAACTTGAAGGCCCTCTATTTATTAGATAAACAGCAGTATCTACAACATCTACCCAAAATTGTAAAGGCAATCCCGCATGCAATCTCATGCACCTTGCACGCTCCATGATTGTTCTGTTCATCCTTTCTGACACACCATTTTCTTGTGGTGTTCTTGGAACTGTCTTCTCTCTACGAATTCCATGCTCTGAACAGTACCTATCAAACTCTTTGCCGCAATATTCACCTCCATTGTCTGATCTGAGACACTTCAACTTCTTTCCTGTCTCAATCTCAACCAAAGCTTTCCATTTCTTGAAAGTATCAAATACATCAGATTTATTCCGAATACAATAAATCCATGTTTTTCTAGTTGCATCATCAATAAAAGTAACATAATAACGAGAGCCACCGAGAGATGATACCTGAGCAGGTCCCCATACATCTGTATGCACAAGCTCTAATTTTTCGCTCTTCTTTTCTTTCCCAACTCGGAGAAATATGAATCTCTTCTGTTTTCTATAAATGCAATTCTCACAGAAATCCAAATCAATATTCTTCAAACCCGGCAACACATTTCTTGAGTGAAGAATCTTCATCCCCTTCTCACTCATGTGTCCGAGCCTGTGATGCCATAATGCCGCATCTGCACCTTTGGAAGTTAAAGCATTAACAGAGTTAGAAATACCATTGCATAAATACAATGTACCAACTTTTTCGCCTTTTGCTATTACCAGGGCTCCTTTGGTGACCTTCCAAGTTTTATCTGTGAAAGTTGTCACACAACCTTCACTGCCTAACTGCCCTCTTGAAATCATATTTTTCTTCAGATCTGGAACATGCCTTACATCCTTTAGTAGCCATTGGTTTCCATTCTGTTGTTTTACAAGAACTTTACCCATTCCAACAATTTTACAGGGTTTATCATCACCCAAACGAACTTGTCCAAAATCTCCTTGAACATAGTCATGAAAATATTTCTTATCAGGTGTGGCATGGAATGAAGCCCCTGAATCTACAACCCAAGAATTAGTAACATTTTCGAAAGAAAGAATCAAAGAATCTTGTAACACATCACTTGTCACATTTGCTTCATGATTGTTTTCTTGCTATGTGTCTCCTTATTTTCCCTTCCGAGATCTACAGTCTTTCTTTAGGTGTCCTTTCTTTCCGCAATTCCAGCACACTATCCCCGATTTGGACTTGGATCTGCCTTTCGTTGATTTACTGTGATATCCCGAGCTCTTTCCTCTTTCCATTCTTCTTCCCCTATACTCTGCACTCAAAGCATTACCTGATGTCTCACCGGAGCTTTTCCGTCGCATTTCCTCACTAAGGATAGTACCAAAAACATCATCAAACTTTAAAGTACTAGATCCAGAGACAGAGTTACTAATCGCCATTACTAAACCATTCCAACTCTCTGGAAATGAGCACAAGAATAACATAGCTCTAGCTTCATCATCAAAGTTTACCCCTACAGAACTTAACTGGCTGGTAACTGTATTAAATTCATTTAAATGGTCTGCAACAGATCCACCTTCCGACATCTTCATATTAAATAGTTGTTTCATAAGAAATACCTTGTTTGAGGCCGAGGGTTTTTCATATAGTTTCGCCAATGTCTGCATCAAATCCTCTGTTGTTGTTTCCTTCGAAATATTGAAGGCAATTGACGCCGCAAGACACAACCGTACTGTTCCAAGTGCCTTTCTATTGAGAATGTTCCATTCCGCGTCTGTCATGGCCGCCGGCTTCTTTGTTTTTCCGCTCAATGGTAGGTACAGATCTTTCTGATACAGATAATCTTCCATCTACATCTTCCACAGTGGAAAGTTTTGGCTGTTAAATTTCTCTACCCTAAACTTACCATCTTCCGCCATTGCTCCCACTCGAACCAGGAACCCTTCCTTCCTACGAGTTTATCAGCCAAATATACCTTCGGCTCTGATACCAGTTGTTAGAAAATTAAATATTATGGAGCAATGCAACACATAAAATATGCGAAAAATACAAGCACACAAAACACATAAAACCAGAGAGACACAGATATACGTGGTTCACCCAGTTTGGGCTACGTCCACCCCAAACAACCAGTCCTTCCTTTCTATTATCCAACAAAAAATTGAAGAGACAAAACCTACAGCAGATCCGCTGTAATATCCTCTGTTCTCTCACGGTCTCCTCATTTCATAAGACTTGGGGTACAATAGACAGACGCAATACAATGCCCTCATAAAAACGAGGGGTTGCCTTCTAGGGCAAAAAACCCTAATCTAAACATAACTTCTACCGTCAGATCATTTGCCTAATGAACGGCCCAGATTGACTAGAAATTACTATACTTTTACAAGGCAAATTTACATCTGTTTTTAGCTTTGGGGGCACTGCCCCCGAAAGCCCCGAAAAGCGCTACCCCCCCCCCTGGACCCCCCACGACATCGATTAATTACGGGTAGCGTTGCCGCCCCTTTTTAAGGTACAGGGGTCCAATGCTGTTATACAAAGTAAACAAGATAATCAAGATCCACACCCAACAGTATCATGTACCTTCTTCCATAAAAGAGGACATGAAAAAGCAAGGTGTTGGCCTTTGCATTTGCAGCTAGTACTTGTTTGGTTATCCAAATATAAAAGAGACTTGAATATATCTCCAGAAAGAGATGAAAAGGTTGAAGAAGAAGTTGATGCAAGTTATTCTAGCCATGCAAGTTCATCATCTAGGAAGCATAAGCCAAAGGACACCAAGAAAAGGTATACTCGTCCTATTAATTTAAAGCTTCTCCTAAAGGAAAACAACCTGTTGATTTGAGTGACATGTTGAGGAGAATCTCTCCATGCACTTTTTACAATTATTATAGCCATTGTGTAGATGATTGCGACAAAAGAAAAACCATCATCAAGAAGATGTTTATGTCTCTTGAGATTGAGAATGAGAAGAGGAAAACCCAATCAAAGAAAAAGGAATTTGATCCAAGAAGAGATCATAGGAACTTTTGCACTCACTGTAATATCAGTGGGAATTGGATCGAGAAGTGTTGGAAATTATTTCCACAACTTCATGCTGGAAAAGGTAAGCAAGTCATGCAAGCACCATAAAAGGAAGTGACAAAAGAAAAATTGGCGCAAGATGCAACCACCCATGAAGCAACACCAAAATAAGGAAAAGTTCAAGTAGAGGGTTTAGTCACCATGTTGGGTAAGAACAGTTCGGACTATTTTTCTAGTTGAAGATTGTAGGTCTTTGTTTGTAGTAGTTGCATATCCCCATAGTGGGTAATTTGTAAAAGTGATAATTCATGAATAAATCACTTACATGCAACAATGTTTTCTTTAGCATGTTTATGGTAGTTTGGCTTGGTTGTTAGTCAATTGTAATGGAAAATTTGGGTGTCAAGTTCTCCATGTTGTAAAAATGAATTTCTCTTTGATTATGTTGGAAAGAATTTTGAAAACTGTTGTATGAGTGGTGGTAGCATATTGTGTATGTACAGATGTGTTCAACACTCAATTTCTACAAGTATTCACCATGTGAATATTTTATTTATTTATATCAAATACTTTTGGATTTTATCCTCGATAAGATTTTTTGTAGAAAAAACAACAATCCTTTTGTAGAACACATGGTGCATGATGCCAAGAAATGAAAGAGATGGCGAATGCATTATTCTAGATGTGGAATTTGGAACTGTGGAGGTAAAAGAATGGTCATTTCTTTTCTTGTGAATATTGATATTGAAACTCATTGCTGTAGTTCACTCAGATAGGCTTAACTTGGAAAAGTGGTTTCCAAGGAAGCTTGCATCGAATGCATGTTTGTGTAAAGGAGGAACACAATTCTCAGTGGGAAGGAGATCAGTTAGCTTTCCAAGCACCAAGGGATCGCTTTGGTAAAACAAAGTGTTTTCTCAGTCAGCAAGCATCCAGAAAGTGTTGGATTGGGTTAGCAACAAAAGGGAGGACATTGGCTGAAGTGCCAAGCCATTTGCAAGGCAAGGCATGTCAGTGAACCCAAGTGGTTGTCATGGTGATTTTTCCAAGTAGAATCAAGTTGATAGAACTTGGGAAAGAGAGGAGTATTCAACTCTCATGAGAGAAACGGATTTTGTGGGTCCAAAAGCCCATCAGTGGGAAGGAGTGATCAAAATCTGGATTGGGGGAAAAATTTTGACAAAAATTCAAAGTGCTAAGAATCGCACCAAACAAGAGCGACCGAGTTGGGCTCGTCACCACGAATCTGGCGCAATTGTTTTCACTCAAAACAGATTTTTTATGAGAAAATTAGAGCTTACTGATTGCCATGTCAAACAGACGAATTTAAAAAAAAGGGGGGTCAAACAGGGTCAAAAGGTCAAAAATTGGGTTTTTCCTCTGATCAATGAAGTGTTGACACTTTTTAGATTCTGAGTGGTTCAAAGTTTTGGGCACATGACGCAATTTTATTGGTTTTTGATGAACCAATGGCATGAAGACACGTGGCTAGCCCAGAGGCCGCCACGTGCCCCATTCCAAGGTCCAAATTTCAACTTATGGTTAAGTTCGAATTTCAGAATTTTATGGTTAAGCTCAAATTTTATATGGTGGGTCGAATTTATATGGTGGGTCGGATATATCATATGGTATAGTTTAATCTATGGTCAAAATATCATATATATATATATATATATATATAGTTTAACCTATGGTCCGAATTATCCACATATCAATGGTTGGATATTAATGTGGTATGGAAAAATTATTAACCAATGGAAGGGCGGAGGTTGGGGCTCGACCCCGCGACCTTCCCCGCACCAATGCACCATAATACCACTACGCCAAAGCATTACAACTTATAATGTAAGGGCTTCGAATTATACTTATTCTCATATGCTATGAGCGGCGGAGGTAAGGAGGGGGCTAGCCTCCTCCCCACATGAATTTGCACTATGAAAAGGAGTAGAGTTAATTCAAATGCGCGGGATTAAAGTGGTAATACAGGTTTAATTTCATAACCCATGTTTATTATGCTAATCGCATATGGTAATGCAGATTAGTTAAAGTGTGCCTGATTAGCACTAAACTTAAGTTTAACTAATGCTTAAACTAATTAAAATGTAGTTTAATTTGGCGACATGTTTAGTGGAGCCCCCAATTTTTGCGCCACCTCTAGTTTTGGGAACTTAACTGGAGTTTCTCCAGTTTTAGTGGGGTTTCCTAGGCCACAGTTGAATGAGGCATAACTGGAGCATATTTCGACCAAATTGGGCTCAAGAAGAGTCATTCCTAGATGATTTGGATGCTATGAGAATGATGGTGCAAGTTTCATAGGCGTTTGAGCACTTATGTAAGTGATTTTTCCACTTTGAATATTAAAGAAGCCTAGGGCCACCAGGAGAGGAGGTCATGCCTAGATTAGCTGAAGACCATTTTTAGAGCTTGAAGAGTCTATTTTGAGGTTTTTCGGTCTTCTGAAGCCAATAGAGCAGGTTTCAAAGCCATTGGAGCACTGTAGCTACATGTAATCAGATAATTGACCATTAATCCAAAGAGGGCCTAGCCATTTGAAGCAGGTTCATGGAGATGTATCCCAGGAGGGGTGAACTTCGTTATCATCTATTGTGTAATGTGTTTGCTGTGTTTTATTTCTTTGAAATTTATTTTTTTTTCATTTGTTTTTAACAACTAATTAAATCATCAATTTCTCTTAAAAGACGCTAAAAATTGACACATAAATCCCTTCACAACTTGCTAATTTGTGACGGTCCTAAACACTTTTTTTAAATATTGATGAGGGAAATAGCACAAAAAAAATAGTTTTCCCACATTCAGATCATCTTCAGACTCTATACCTTGACTCACACTTCCTCCACACCAATTCAACCTTTTGATCCTACTTCTACCTAGCAGCAACAACAACAACATTATGCAACACTTCCTTCAACCTTGAAACATCGACCTTGCTTCTGGAACATTGATCTTGGAGGAAAGACTTCAATATTAATTCTAGGATTTTGATTTTGACCCAATACAACTTCTCAAGGCACCATCATGCAACATAATCAACATCAACCTATCCTTCTCTTGGCAACAACAAAATGCAACAACTGGAAAACTAGTAGCAGTAAAATAATTAGAGACTTCGATCTTCCAATCTAGGTCACGTGAGAGAGAGACAAAGACACCAAAATTTTTATTTTTCTTCAATCCTTCAGCTTGTCCAAATTCCCAAAGATATATATTTTCAAGGGTCTCTTTCTTTTTCAGAATCCATTAGAATCTTCACATCTTTCATGGAGATATCTAGCTAAATCTTCTTGGTCTTTCAGATGTTGACTTCCTTTACCATGGTTGCATATTCCACGATCTCTTCCTTCCTTTTGTTGCGTATCTCGTTCCCAGGAGCTTCCATTCAAAGTTCCTCAATTATTTTCAATGACCTCATACTTCATATGAGGACATATTATGTTGATTTCATCTAGTGAATGTGTGACCCATGCACTTTTGAATTCCTTTGAGGGAGGAGATCCTTTCTTTTGAGCATGACTTCCACAATGTCAAATGTAAGCATACATACCTCATTTTTCCTTTGGATCATCCAAAATTCCTGCAATAGCTTTCTTGATTGAAAGAGATTCAATCCCGTGATCTTCTTCACCTTTATGTCATCATACCATCATCCCATGGATTCCACAAGTTTGGAATTCTTGATAAAACACCTGAATTT
Organism: Pinus albicaulis; assembly: GCA_034641835.2. Lineage (NCBI taxonomy): Eukaryota > Viridiplantae > Streptophyta > Pinopsida > Pinales > Pinaceae > Pinus > Pinus albicaulis. The sequence goes on from CM076569.1 coordinate 273,934,821, forward strand.
CCTCATGATTGGTGAACCTTTCAATGAAGATTCCATCAAAGAATCTTGAGGATCTAAATTATCCCCATCAGTATATGTTTCCTTTTGACAGAAGATGGACCTAGTACTAGGTGACCCTGCCACTTATGTTACCAATGATATTCACAAGAGCTATGTCCTTGAATTCATATATTCTAACCATATTTCATGCTTTTCTATGATGATGTCCTGAGATATGCTTCCAATGATTCTATGATGCCTTGATGCATCCCATTTATTGAATTATGATAGCCATATCTTACAACAGAAGACTTAGGAATTTGAAAAGAACTTAGTTGAGGAATACTATCTTAGTCATAGTAGAGATCTCTTACTTCCTCTATTTTGGACAACTTCTTTTTAGCTTCCTCCACTTCTTCGGGGATATGTGCTTCTTCTCTTCCTCTTTTTTTATCGTCCTTCTTGATCTTAGGACAATATATTTTGTAGTGTCCACATTCTTGACACCCATAACATTTGATTTTAGCCATGTTATTTTTCTTTTTCCGAGGACCAAACTTTCCAAATTATCCCTTTCTTCTTGTCATTGCACCATAAGCTTGATTTTGCTCATATGTTCCCACATCAGATTTGGCATTTATTCTAGATTCTTCAATATTGCATTGACGATATATCCTAGAATGGAGTATATTATTTCTTCCCATTTATACTTGAAGTAATGTTACCCCACTCTTTTGGTAGTGCATTTAATACAACCATAGTTATTTCACTATTAGACATGACTTCTCCCAGTTCTGGTAGTTGATCCCGGATCTCAGATATCCTCATAAAATATGAGGCTATTCCATCTTACATAGACATCTTCATCTTGTAGAATTCTTGCATTAAAGATATTACTTCTCCAACAATGCTTACGGAATACAACTCTACCAGTTTGTCATAGATTTATTTTGAAGTTGCGAGTTTAGATACATATGGGATGAGGGGAACCTTGATGGATTTAATGAGAATACTTTGTTCCATAACTCCCCCTTTCATATATTTGGAAAGAGCTTAAGAATATTCCCCTCTTGGTTTTGTGATAGATCCTTTGACATGATCCATGACCTCATTTTCAATGGGATCTAGATCTGTCCTTTTCTTCCATGCAATATGGTTTGAATCCCAAACCGATTTGTTGTTTTCCTTGCAGAAAGGATTTTTTACATATTCAAATAATTTCATATATTTACTTGATAGGGTGCTCCTTTCTTCTCAGTGCTTCCTTGATGTTGATGATAATATGGAGGATAGAAAAATTCTCCTTGATGAAGGTAGTTTTCTTCAAGAATAATCCTTGATCCCACAGAGAGTGATATGACACCGCCTTTTGATCTAAACTCCTTTGGATGAATAATCTTCAAAATACTTCTTTGATCTAGGGTTATTATGCTTCCTTTGACTTCAAGATGATATTTTCTTTGATTCCTTCCTTGATATTTGATCCTTGAGTGTCCCTTGATAAGATGCCCTTCCTTGTTTTAGTCACCTTATCTCTGATACCATGTTGAGAAATATAGGACATAGAGATTAAGTGATTTCTCTTATATTAGTAGCTTATTGTCAGTGCTTTTTATTTCTTTAGATTATGATATTATTTCACTTAGGTTATTAGTGTTCTTCTTCATCAAATAACTACCAATGCATAACCATAAAGAGACAAGAGAGACATAATATAGGCTATCAACCAAGGCAAAAAACTCTCACTCTTTGACAAAAAATTATTATTATAGAGATACCAATTGAAAAATACCAAGACCATGACCCTTGACCTATTTGACACTCCAATACCAAGACACAAGTTCTCTTGACAGTCAACCTTTTGCTCCTTTCCTTTTCTCAACTCCTCTTCCTCTTTGACCATCTTCAAATTCAAACCTTCGAAGGAGTGTTACTTTTTCTCGGCTCCTTCTACTACAACTAAGCCTCATACTTCACCCTTTCTTGGTTTCTCATTCTTGGCTCCTTCTGTTGTAACTAAGCTTCATAATTCACCCTTTCTCGGTTGATCTTTCTTGCTATAACTAAGCTTCATATTTTACCCTTTCTCGATTGATATTTCTTGGCTCTCTAAGCTTTGGAATTTACCCTTTATCAACCACTCTTTATTTTTGTAACTAAGCTTCAGACTTTACCCTTTATCAATTGCTCTTTCTTGCTCCTTAAGCTTCAGACTTCGCACTTTCGTGGCTACTCTTTCTCGGATCCTTCTTCGACTATACTTCATACTATTTTCTTCAGATCAAATCACCACATTTCTGTGTCTAACTGAAATTTGGACAACCCTATTTATAGTGTTTTGCCTCTATAATAAGCTGACATGATAGTAAGCTCAACCGACGTGTCATTTGGGAAATTTACATTATTATTTTGAAGCCGACATGAGGAGTATACTTCCTTGGCCTTGGAGTGCTTATCCTATACATTAAATGACTTGTATACAAATATAATATGCCCAAGAAGGGCCCCTCATACATGACATAGACTCAAATTTACTTTTATGACTGCATGACAAATCCTAAAGGCTCACAATGGGAGCCATCACTAAAATAAAATTCCTTGCTAATGAAACCCATGAGACAACAATAATAATAATTTAATTTTTGTTCTTTACATAAACTACATAAAATCACTATTACACATGTAATTATGAAGACCGAACGTAGGTACTTTTCAACAGGCAAAACCTTGGCAAAACCCTCAATAGATTGTTATGATTTGAACAATTTTGGCTAATAGATACTAGCCTCATCAATATATTCCATAATTGGTGGAAACATATTGGCCCCATTGAGGTCTCAAAGACATATTTATTTCAAAAAAAAATAAAACAAATAAAACTCCTCCTCAAAAAGTGGAATGAGGAAGAATTTGGCAACATATTTCATGAGAAGAAAATTATGGAAAAATAAATGGAGTCCCTCTAGCAGAAGATAATCAAAAATGTAAAAACTGCATAAACAAAGGCTAAGGAAATAATAATCACATAAAGGTTACAGTGATGATACAAGCAAGAAGAAATATATTGTAGGTAGATGTCTAAGATCAATTAGTTAAAAGAAGGGGAACACAATACTTCATTCTTCCACCGCTCCACCATTCAATACTGATCCAATAACAGAATCACATCTTTTAGAACTAAAAATGGAGTTCATGTAGAGACCCAATAGGAAATTGAAGAAAATCTAGTGAAATTCTTCTCATATTTTATTTTAGACCCTCTACCTTGCCACCAAGAAGCTACTTGCAAAATCACAACCAATATCCCTCATCTGGTGACAAAAGCCCACAACAAAGCTCTTAAGAGGCCCATAAGTGCAACAAAAGTCCACAAAGATATTCACCACATGGTGGATGGAAAATACCATTGTCCAAATGGTTTTATAGTAGTATTCAAGTGCTAGCATTTCCTACACAAGGAGATTCTGGAAATCATAGAATGCTTATGAACTAGTCAGTGCATTCTTTGAGCTATTAATGCAACATTCATAAATGGTAGTACCAAACGAACATAATTTTTCCTCCCTAGGTAGGTTATGACCCATATCTCTTTGCAATTTTATTCGTAAGCTCATAACTCAATTAATTTCCAACTTCCTCAAGCCCATCCTACCCTTAGTCATCTCTTTTGGGAAAATTGGGTATGTAGAAACATATAATTTTTCTTAAGCTTCACCTTTCTAAATTTGTTAAAAAAATAAACTGGTTATACATGGAAAGTACTCTCTGATCCTTTGGATTCAGTGAGGACTAGACCAACTAGGTGATATCTTTGGTTTCCACTACTTTTTTCCCAATTTTTCCCAATGGTTCATCCTCAAACGCATTCAAAACCCCAACATGAATTAGATAAGGCAAGCCACTCTCCGCTTTCATCTTTATCCTTATGGAATAAGGGATAGGGTGCAACATAAAAGATATCTTATAAAAAGGAACCCTAAAATATTTGTCTCTCAATGATGACTCCCCCCTAACTCATCAAAAATTTGTCGATGACAACCTCCTACTGAAACACCCCTCTGTTAAAGAAGCCAGAGCAATCAAAGAAATTATTGAGCTCTTCTTGGAAGCTTTAGGAGCCACCATCAACATGGAAAATTATGTGATCTTTTACTTCAACACCCACCAAGTTACCCAAGGAAATATCATCAAAATCTTGGGTTTTTCAATCTTCATGCTTCATTCTAAATATTTGGGAGCATGCCTCAAAGACTTGGCCATCTAACACAATTCATGGAAATATATTCTTGATCAAATCAACCATCATATGGATATTTGAAATTTTTGTTCTCTAAACATTGTTGGTCACCTTGTCCTTCTCAATTCTGTGCTCCAATATTTTCCCATTTACCTCTTTTTCGTCCTTTTAGTGCTTAAGTGGGTCTTGAGTATAATCAACAACCTTCAAAGAAAAATCCTATGGGCTGGAAATAAACTCGAGTAAAAATGGCCACTTTCAAAATGGGTCACTCCCTATCTACCAAAGTTTGAATGAAGATTGGGGCTATGCGGTATTGAAATTGTTAACAAAGTTTTAGGAGCCAAAATATGGTGGAGATGGGTTAAATACTCCATGGAGCCTTGGACATACTCATGGAAAATGAAATATGTAGAGGCTTAGGAAAGGAAAAATTTGGTATGCTTATCCTCCACTCTAAAAGGCTCCCTAATCTAGAATTTGGAAAGTTTCAACAAAGCCATAGTTTAATCACACTGTTTCTAGGAAAGAAGGGATGGAAAATCTACTCGGTTATAGGAGGATTCTTGGTAAAAAATGCCTAGCCTTGCCAACAATCATCAGCTTCCAATAATTTAGGCTAATTCCTAATGAGGAGTAATAATTCAAGTATACCACTACTGGACAGAGTCTAACACCACTCCCACTAGAACCTGATTGCCACTAGATATATGGCAGGGAGAGGGTTGGAGATATGACACTCAAAACCTCTGTGCATAAATAAGTCGAAGACAAGTAAAAATAAAAGAGTGACTGCATATCCCACGATGGTGATACATAACAATAGGGGCTTTGACAATCAAATAAGAATACCACCTATCTCGACAATCACTTTAAAATTAACCTAATTCCTTTTGGAAGGACCTCTAGTTTGTAGGCTTATGGCCGAAGGTAACAACCTTCCTTTTGTTGCTTTCTAGATGTTGAATCATAACCTTGGAGAAACTGAAAAAAAGAGGATTTGAAGGGCCATTATTATGTGGCATGTGAAAAAAACAATATGAAATTGTGGATCATTTGTTGTGCACCTACGAGACAAAAAATAATATTTGGTGAAAATTGTCTACAGGCTTCAATAAAACAGGTTATGTGGATGGATATTTTGTCCAAACACTCAAAAAATGGCATAAAATCCCCTTTCAAAGTCATCTCATCAAAAAATTGTGGAGAATATTCCTAAGACTATTGTTGTGGGCCATTTGGAAGGAAAGAAACCAACACATCTTCAACGACAAATAGAAAAATTTAGAAAGCATCTAAATCCTTCTCCATAAGAAACTTGAAGAAAATGTGTTTCGAACAAGCTTGGAATAAATGGATTTCTCTTGTCTCCCCCAAGAAAAATACATCCTTTTTTGGTGGCAATTCAACTATGCTCACCCCTCTATAGGTTCTATACTTCCAACTCTCAAGGCGGTCGACTCTGAAGTGTGGGTGTCAGCTCCAGGACAATTCTTTAAATTAAATTTTGAGGGGGGCGCAAAGGGAAACCCAAGTGAAGCAAGAAAAGGGGGAGTCATAAGGCACTACAAAGTAGAAACAATTAATATTTATAGAGGAAACATTGTCCATGACAGTAATAATGTTGCAGAACTTGAAGCCATGATCAAAGGCATCCTTATTTCATACAATAGAGGCCTTCACCTTCTCATTTCAAAAAATTAGAGGAAATTTAGACTAAAAGTGCCCATGAAATTTTCACGTACATAGTATGTAAACCAATAAAAATCCTTTAAATTTAAAAAGAGGTACATGTAAATATTTTGGAGGGAAAATTAAAAAAAAATTGTTTTTAATTGTATTTTTGGCTTATCTCTTTGTAGCTTTACTCAAATTTCAAGTGTAGACATTCGTTGCTTGTAGAATTAAATTATGCATCCAACGTGTACCCTTTATGCATACTTTTGAGAAGACCCACATTGATAAAAAATGAATATACAATAAAAAAGGGGTTGAACACTTTTTTTAATGTATCTTCAATTTTAATCAATGTGGGTCTTCTCAAAAGTACGCATAATGGGTATTCATTGGATGCAACATTTAATTATGCATCCAATGAGTGTCTACAATTGAAATTTGAGTAAACCTATAAGGAGATAAGTAAAAAATACAATGAAAAAAAGTAGTTTTCTTCTTTTCCCTTCAAAATTCATAACTATTATTTTATTATTTTCCTATTACTTTATTTTGTTTCCTTAGGAGGCCACTTTTAGGCTAAAATTTCATCTAATGGGAGACTCTCAATTGATAGTACATGAAGTGAAAATTATCAAGTCATGCTCTCCCTCAATAAAGTGTTCCTAGGTTGGAAATGAGGTCAAAGTATGCAGAATCTAGCTCACGCCCTAGCTTAACAGGAGCCAACCATATTCTCCCATGTCAAACAAAAGGAAAATTCCTTGGAAGATTTCATAGCCAACAAAGGATTGGAGGAGTAACTTCCATGTGCTAAGAAACGCCTAAATTCACCTCAAATTTTGAATTAGGTCTCTTGATGCACTGGAATTTCTCAATGAGACCTCAAGACTCTAGATTTGGGTGTCCCATTAGCAGAGAGAAGCATTAAAGGATCCCATGATTACACAAATCATATTAATTAAATTGAGTGAACAATGACAATTTTGTGCTTCCTTATTTGCTGCTTGAATCCCAAGTATGTGATACAATGGAATGCTCTCCCCATATTAGTATTTAAGGCTTGCACATGAATTATTCACTTTCCCTCTTATTCAGTTTATTCACCAAATCAATTTCATGCCAGAGTTAATTAAGAATTTCGGTGGTTATGGAAGTGGCAAGCTTGTTGAAATGGTATGTCTCAACATTAAAGGTATGGTCAAGGAATGTGGAAGACACAAAAGGGGTGGCAGAGTATCCAATAGACCTCCCCTTCCTCCTTGGCATGGACATGGATCCAGGTGTTTTGAGGATAACATACCGTGGAGATATCATCATTTGGTTGTAGATTTGGAGGCACAGGAGCTAGGAAATTCTAGTGAGAGCCTGTGGGCTCTTTGAAACTTGTTGGCCAACCACCTTCACGACTAGGGAGATGCTACAGTGGTTCTTGAAGATATAGTCACATACCTTTTTTTTTCACTTGAGTCATACCGGGGTCATGTTGAGAGCCCTTGTTAGAGCTTCAAGCATACATCTCATGCTACCTCTTTTGCTCTCAGATCCTACTCGCATGGTTGAAAAATCAACTTCTCAGAGTTCTGAGAAGTATGCTTCTATTGGAACACATATCCATACTCAAAACTCAATGAGCACAAAGGGGTATCATACGACACTATCTCAATAGTTGTGTAGTGCAGCTCTAGGGGACCTGGGGTTCTCATGTAGAGCAATGCCAACCAATGGTTAAGGTGAGGCCAACACTCCTCATCCTAATATTCATTGACTACCTAATGATGATGATTACTATGGCCCGACATTGGTGGAATGGGAAGACCCAACCGAGTTGGAGGAAGGAGGGGAGAACCCCTACAAATAACTATTTGTATCTCACTTGTCACTCTTGAGCGCCAATATAGGAACTAGTGTTATTGTTGTTCTTCAGTTACCCTCATGTTTTTTGAAGTCACAAACTGCTTTAAAAAATTCTTGAAAGGCTATCTGGTTTCCGTCACTTGAGCATATAGTTTTTTTTGTTATGGTTCTATACTGACTAGTATTTTTTTGTATTTTTCTCAAACCAGGTACAACAGACCTTCCATGAATATAAACCATGTAAATTTCCTATAATGAAATGAACTTTAACTTACAGAACAATAATAATACTAATAATAATAATTTAAAATAACAATATAATTTTTTTGATGTCTATCCACATTTTTAACCATTTAATTTATATAATTTATATAATTGCTTGAGTCTTAGAATAATCCACAACCTTAGAAACAAAATTCCACAAACAAAGTTCCCAACAATAAAAGGAACAATAATTAAGCTAAAAGGCATGCCTATTTTGGAATAGGGCTTCCAAAATTTTAATTTAATTTTCAACAATTATTAGGTCGATAGTAGGGATTTCATCTCTATGGATATTATAGAATATTCTTAATAGTATTCACAAATCAAATGTTGAGATTAATATCCAAAGTAATTATGTATTTTTTTTCTTTTCTTTTAATTAAATTGGTTAATTTAAAAAATGTTATATGAATGTGTCATATGAAATGAGTTATGGTTATTGAGTCGAGAGGTTCACTATAGCCTAGTAAGGTGGTATGTCAGGGCCTTGACTTGGACAAGCACTCGTGATGACTCACCAAACTGGCGAGAGTAAAAAAAATGAATGCACCAGAGTGCGAGTTGGATCGATAGGTAGTGGGCATGTTTAACCAAACGTGTGGAGGATTTGGAAGGGCATGTACTTGCATTAAGGCAGGGCAACCAAACATGTTCAACGGATGAGTGTGCGATGGGTCATAGGGCATGCACTCTTGGGGCGATGGGTACCCACCCAACACAGTGAGCGTGCGTGTGGAGCAACCGGGAAAGGCGTATGGAAAAACATGTGGATGTGCATGCGAACAAGCATGCATACAAGCGTGCGGATGGGCGTGCAGATAGAAGTGTGGATGGGTAGACGATCATGCAGATAGGCATGCATATGAGATTGCGAATAGGCACATAGATACAATGTGCAGACAGGTCGGTTAGGGTTGCAAACGTTTAGGAAAACTCAAAGGAAGGTGAATGGACATGACCTTTGCTGAATTTGTTGGGAAGAATGACTTATAAGTACAAGTGGAGTGTAATTCATTAAACCAACCAAGGAAATCAACCAAGAGGAGTTTGATGAAGCAATAAGAGTGAAATTATAGGAGAATGATCTTAGTAAGATTCACTCACTGTAGGAGGAAAAGGAAAATTCACTAAGGAAAATCGAAGTGCAGGAGGTTGAGTTTCGTAATTAGGCTGAGTTTTTGTAGACTGGGTTTCTTTAGGTAGTGTGTTTCTCCAGATTGGGTTTTTGCAGGTATTGCGTTTAGGCAGAGTGGGTATAAGCCAATTTTTTGCAGGAAGGGACAAACACTTGGGAAAGTTTTGACAACATAATTTTGGGGTTTCTCCGCAACTATGCCAACATTAGGTTGGGTACATTTGTGCGTAAATTGACTTGTGCACACTGCGTAAGGGCGTGGAAATTCTATTTTAACCTTTGAAAGGAAGCACACGACATAAGGATGTGGATAGCGTTTTGTATTATTATTTGTATTTTTGAAGATAATAACAGTTCAGGGAAAGCTAATTTGGGGAGTTGCCCCCTCCCGTGTAAATCTTGTGTACATTGTTTCAACTGCTACGTTATGTATTTGTACTGCGTATGTGAATGAATTTAAATGTTATTTTCACCACATAATAAGAAGAAGTAAATACTTAAGAAAAATTAACAAAGTGTTGGTAAGGCATATTCCATAAACTTATGTAATGGAAAGCGAAAGACTTAGTCGGTGTCATACGAGTTTCCCGTTAACAAGGTTGGGTAGTCGCCTTAAGAGCTGGGGTCATGATAGTTGGTATTAGAGCTTGGTTTAGGTAGGACTGAGCTGAAGTGTTGAATTTTAGCAGAGGCAGAGGCACATTAAATTCAAAGCCAAGCTGAACAATGGAAGAGCGTTGTGAGAGACTTGTGTAGACCTTCCACAGGCTGGAATGCACGAAAGAAGAGAATCCAAGGATTCAAGTTGAACTTGAAGTTTTGGAAGATGGAGTTAGAAGTGAGCTTCTTCAAATTGGTTGGGCATGGGGCAGGAGGGAGTTGCGAATTGCGAAGAAGAAGTTGTGATAAATGAAGAAGAGGATGTTGTAAATGTGCCAATGGAAGAGGAGGAACTTGGCGTGATGGAATTATCCCAAGTTGGACTAGATTCGTGCCCATTGCAGACATTGGTGGTAGGACGCGCTCACATGGAGAGACCTCATAGATATGATTCGATGAGAAAAGGAAGTATGTGGTTGTTGTTGCAATGAACAAGATTCCGATGGATGAGACCTTGCGCATTTAGGTAGCAAGGAACATTAGGTGTTTCAAAACTTGTTTTGGAAGTATGTGACCTTAGAGAAAAAGGTGCAGATGCTCGTGGAAAGGGAGGAACATGATATAATTTGCGATGGATGAGTCATGCTTATCCAAATGGAGATTTGGCTAAGTGCCTGACATGACTCGTGGACCAAATGAAGGAAGGGCAGACCGAAGTGAAGAGGACATGATACCTGGGTGGAATTCTTCATGGTAGCTCTGTTGAGGCCAAGAGGTAGTCTTAGTGAGCCTTTAGTGTGGGAGGCAGTAGTGAAGGAAGGGACCCGCCACAAGAAATGAAGGTAGGGTGACCAAGGGCACTAAATTTAATGAAGGCAAGCATGTGATGGATAGAGTTGTGTTGGATCTACAAAACTGGACGAGTTGGGAAACTGAATTCATGGGCATCAGATTGAAGAGGAAGAGCACATGGCAGACATCATGCAGGGGCATCAAGCAAGTGCACTTACGGAGATTTTGTGTATGGGAATCAAGGAGAAGTTCCATGGAAATGATTTTGGGAAGGATGGACTTGTTGATGCGACATGAGGATGTTTTTTAGATGGAACGATGGGGATTTTGTGCATTTGAACAACAAGGCCATGGTTTTTTTGAGGAGACATGAGAAATCCTATGAGAAGGTCCATATGGAAGGAGGTAAAAGGAAACTTGCGATCGAATTTTTGACCAAGACTAGTGTACCTTCCAAAGTGTTGGATGGAGGAGGTTCATGGGAGCTCATGGTGACTTGAAGGAATTTGCAGCTGATGACGACTTCATACTATGGTGGTATTGGAGTATCTAATTCATTGAGGAGCTGAGGTCAGTTTGATATTTGAATTTGATGCAGTATGGGATGCATACCTTGAAGACATAATATGGGATATATTCATGAGGAGTGACTTGATGGATAGATATGAGGAGACACCTTGGAGTTGGATGGAGTTGCAGTGATGGGGGTGCCTTGCTGGGATAAATTAGGTATGGGTTGAGTTGTTTGGACTTAAAATATTTTTTATGGACATGGAGGCTAATTGGTTTATGACCATGGGAAACACATGGACACGATAATGAGGCAAGTGGAGACTCGATCCCATGATAACATTGATGGGAAACATATCACAGATAAGATGGAGATTTCTTCATGGACCTGGATATGGCACATTAAACATTGGATTGATGGGAAAATTTCTTGATCGAGTTGAAGATGTGACAAAATGTTGGAGAAAAAACTGGTGAAGGCATGAGGATGTGTATGATGTGTATTCTCATGGATTTGGATGATGGTTGGACTGGCCATCCACCTGGTTCGAGTCATGGCGGAGGTCAATGTACTAATATGTGTTGGAGTTGAGTTGAAGTGTCATGGAAGTAGTTCACATGATGGCAATAAATGGTGGGTTGACACAATATATGTTGCAGCAATACCATATAGCTTAGTTGGAGGGAGAAACCTTCCACGAGGTGGAGAAATATGGAGGATTGCAACGAGTTATGGATGATGAACATGGATTGAGGAGTCTTACCCACATAGAGTCATGGGCCTTGGTGGAGGTTTGTGCGATGAGATCAGGGAGTTCATGCAGTAGGGGCAGTTAGCGTTGGAGTTAGTGACACCTTGCGACATTAGGTCTTGGAAATGGATTTTGTTGAGATAGTGTTGTTGAGAACAACAATCTTTTCAAAGTGGAGGATGATGTCAGGGCCTCAAGTTGGACGAGTTCCTGTGATGAACTACCAACTTGGGGAGAGTCGAAAAACCAAACGCACTAGAGGGTGAGTTGGAATGGTGGGCGATGGGTGCATTTAACTCAATGTGTGGACGAGTCAGGAGGGTGCATGCCCACACTATGGTGGGGTGCCCAAACATGTTCAACCAATGAGTGTGTGATGGGTCATAGTGGCATGCATGCCTGGGGCGACATGTGTCGGCCCAACATAGTGAGCGCGCATGTGGAGCAACCAAGAAAGGCATGCAGATAGATGTGCGGATGGGCATGTAGACAGGCATGCAGAAAATATTGTGGAAAAACATGTGGATGGACATGTAGATGGGTGTACGGACGAGCGTGTGGATGAGCATGTGTAATATTCCAAAAATTTAGTCTTCAAGCTAAATGGAATATTATAGTTGTTTTATCACTAGGTAGGTGAATAAGTGGGTGGGGAGGCCCACAAGTCTCCTTAGAAAACATAAAATCATTTCAAGTGTGAAAGGAGACCTTTTTCAACAACTTAACAAAGCACATCCAAGTGTGAACAGGGTTGGATCATGTTGATTCAGTCAACTTTTACGAAGTCAACAGCGTTGTTGTGGAGGAGTGGAGATTAATTGAATAATAATGCAGTTTTGGAGGGAGATGGATCTCATGGAGGAAATGACCTAATTGAGTGGGGCCAAGGGCAAGCAAGCTCATATTCTATTTAAGGAAGAGGATGGCGGCCATTTGAATTCATGTTTGAGATTATTATTTGACATTGGTCTGCTTAGACTATTGCTTCCTCTTTCTTTTTAGCAGGGTTGTTGTGTTGTTTAGCACTGGGTGTTCCCGAGCGGGAATCCCACCTCTTCCCTTGAGAGGCCTCTTGGGAGAGTATTGCACTGTATTTCTCCACATCCAGGCTTGAGGCCAAGCATAAATCTTCAGCTACAATTTTATTTCTGTAGAGAATAGTGTTGTGTTGCAGGGTGTTCAGTGGAGGATTGATAACACCACTTCCGGGTCTGTTTCTCAGTAGGGGGAGCTTTCCTTCTCTTGAGAGATCATCTAGGAGTATTTCTAGGCTCATTTCACATCTTGGCACTTGGCCAAAGTATTCCTCATCTCTTACAGTGTATTCCCATCTTTCAGGAACTGCGTCCTTTTCTATAGTGTTGCAGCAGCAGGGTTTAAGCCCTTGTTCTTGAGCTAGTTTCCTAGGGAAAGGGCCAACCCTTCTCCCAGAAAGCTAGAAGAACGGATTCTCATCCCTCTATTGTATTATTCAGCCATATGTATATAATTTTTCAGTAATACTACATTATTTCAGATCTGAATGTTCAGATCTACTCTTTTGTACTCAAGCTTTCAAGAAACCCTTGCCGGGTTATTCTTATAATGTATTAAGGAGGTCATATCTTTATTTTCTTAGCATATTGTTCAATAAAACTCCAGGTCTATGATTTTATATCATAATGTTGCAGTAACCCTCACAGAATAATGCTATCATGGGCTTCAAAAATTCTGCATAGCCTAAGTCATGGGGTTTTGGTGTTTTTAAGCCATTTTGAGGCCGAGAGAGCTGTTTAACTTAGTAAAAGGGATTTTTTTCTGATCCTATTTTATATATCAGAGCCATAATACATATTCCAAGGAATATAAGTTTTATTTCCCCTTTTTACAATGTAATTTTCTGGAAATAACGTTTTTATGGTCCATATTGCTACATTTCCCCACTTTGGAATGGTGCAATGGAACATAATTATGCTGCTGTAATCATAATATGATGGATAGGTGTTAAATACACATTTTATGAGATAATTTGTCATTGTTACTCCAATTTTGTGTTCATGTATTGCTGCATCCCCATTTTGGGATATTACAGTGGTATCAGAGCATAATCTTGGCTCAACCTATGGATCTCAGCCATTATTCTATCAAAAGAAGAAGGAGAAGAAGAGATGTACAAAAAGGAAAAAAATAATACTCCATTATTTGGAGGAAGAAGGGAAGAGAAGCTCTCAAAGCTTCTTTCTAAATATATACAGAGCATTAAAGAAGATCTCAAGAAAATGAGAACGGAGAAAGAATATCCAGAGGAGTTTGGATCTAGAGCCAAATCTAGATTTGCACATGATAGGTGTGAGCATGAAGCTACACCCTATTATGCATAGCGCATTCAAATGCCCAGATCTACCATGAGAGAGTTGAAAGAAGAGGAAATGCCAAGGAGGGAAACTCTTAGTAATTTTTTGCAAGAGTACGAGTCTCAAAATGAGAAGTTTAGAGATCATATGAATTTCCAAGATTTCTGCAAGATCAAGGTGGAGAGGAGCAGACAGCATGACATGGATCGATTTTTTCTATCTACTTTTGATGGATCACCAACATGTTCAGCCAAAGCTTGGGTGGAGGAGCTACACACCTATTTGCAGCAACACCAAGTTTCTGAAGATGAAGCCATCAAAGTTGCAGCGCTGCATTTTGAACGTAAGGCCTATGCCTGGTGGATATTTGAGTATTTTTCATTAAGAAATACAAATACTTCATCTTATGCAAAGTTCACTAAGAGATTAGTGGAGAGGTTTGATAGCAAACATTCTAGAACATTCTTGGTGAAACCAAACAAACCAAGACAAACATAAATTTTGCATGGGTTGGAAGGGCCTATAAACTCAAATCCATTTCAGAAAACTATTGGAAAAGATCACATCTTGCATAACACCTTGCTAGAGGCAATATCTCTGTCTCATATCTTTGGAAAAGAGGGCATGAAGGTTCCTTTTTCAAAAGAGGATCCACTTATTTAGCAGGTGACTCCCATTCATATTGAAGAGGAAGGGAAGGATGGGGGAAACAACGCTATCACATCTAGAGCATATATAGTCCCTCATGCAGAGGAAGGAGGAGCACATGCTCCAACAGGAGGAATTATTGTATCATTGCAAGAAATTCCCTAGGATCTCACATATGGAGGACAAAGCACAATCAATGAGCAGCATGATTGCGAGACATTGCAGATGGAAGGAGAAGGTAGGGAGGAAGGTCAACATCACTTGATGAGAAGCACACACCCCTATCTATTTCAGAGAACTAATGAAAAGAAGAGGTAGACTGATTTGCGCTGTGAGGGCAAGGGAAAAGTTGCCCATCCATATGTATAGTCTACTCTTGACATTGATGTCTCATTACATGGAGGCATTCCACTCGGGAGGCCACCAGATCTGGAGTTGGTAAGAGACATCTTGCCATTTGGTTCACCACTCTTAGATTTCAGAGAGGTGAAGACCTTGGAGGAGTCTAGTACAACATAGAGAGTTTGGGATAGACTCAAGGAGGAGGGAGACATTCTCCCATTTTCAACATTACCCACTCTCATGACATATACTGCGCTGACAAAAGTTGCTGCAGTGATGGAGGATGGCACCTTTATGGTGCAAGGGAGCTGATCCATGGATTTGGAGAAATAGAGGGTAATTCCTTTGAGGAATGAATCCTCCATACATTGGAGTAGATGGAGGCCACTCATGCTTACATTTTCCAAGATTAGGAGGTTCCTTTTGGATGGTAGCTTCTCATGGGAGGCCAACTTCCAAAAGTCACCACTTCTATTTGAGCATGAGCAACTGCATGATGAGCATGGTAGCACTTTGGAGGATGAATTTGGAATGTGGGATGTCAAAGGAGAAGACAACAGCATGTGGGGAGCTTCACATTTCAGATCTTCAGCACTGTCTCTTAGGAGGATTGATCCATATTGGAGGTCTCAACTTTTGGTAGAGTACTCCAAGGATCTTGGTGGTTGCATGATACTTGATGACCCGGATGGAGATGATAGATACATTGTGTTTGGTGAGCTCATATATTCTTATGGGAGATTCTTCTTGACTAGATTTTCTAAGCTCAAGAGGAAACTACTACATGCAGCACATGTGGACTTTCTTTCCATGCACTTTGATGCATTTCATTCATTGATGGAGGAGTTCACTTGGGAGGGCATCCAGTAGGATATATATCAGAATATGGAGAGATGAATAGGCCAGATGGTGATGGAGAGGATGTCACATCCATGTCCCTACTCTTTGGAGGTGAGGGAGAATTTCTGGTTGAGCCATTTAAGCTCAAGGTCCAAAGTACATGGTGGAGAAGGTACAATTTTATATTATGTTTTGTACTTCTTTACTTTATATGAGCAGCATGTTGTACCAAGGAGGATTATTCCTTCTTGAATATTATATGATGATGCACTTGAAGCCACTTGCAGCATTGAGTTTGGCTATTTTATTGATGGTTTGTGTGGGAAGCCACATAATTCTTGGTGTGCACCATTGACACCACATTGTACCTTCATGATTTTATCTTATAGAATGATTGTGGCAGCAAAAAAATGGTTGTGAGAGCACTTGTTATTACTTGTTTTGATGCAGGCAAGGGATGCACTGCACTGGTTCCATGTGTGGAACTATGATCCACTCTCCGGTTGTCATATGGCAGCTTGTTTTCATTGGTTTTTGCTTCCATGTACCGCTGATTATCTTATGTTCATGGGGAGATTTGTTTGGAGAGTGCTAGATGAGTGGGAGATTCCCATTGGGAGTATGATTATCCCTACTTTACATGGTGTATTTTTAAGGAGAAACGATGGGAAAACCATGATTGCCACATCACACCTCTTGTCTTCATATGGGAGGAGCCATTTGAAGAACTTGAGTTCTTGGAGGAGGTACTTCATGGCTGATTTATTTTGTGGGGCAACTTGGGCCATTCTTGGAGGCCATGAAATTTCAGCCTAAGATCAGCAACAACCCCATACTTACCATAAATGGAGAGAGAAACAACTTGGATGGAAAAATATGATCTCTCCATGCAACCCCAATACATTTCATAAACCAGGGGTTGATGATTTCTTTGATGAGCTACCTAGAATGGCTCATTTCATTTGGATGATATCATGGGTGTGGGAGTCACTCATTGGGAATGAGATTCCCCATGTTTGTCATAACTCCTACCTTGAGGAGGCCATTGGACAGCAAGAAGGTTTCCACTTACAACTTCCACCTTTTTATGATGTGAGCCATGTGGTTTTGCATACTTTGGAGGAAACATTGGAGGGAAAATTTATTGCAGATTATTTTGAGAAGTGGTGGGGACTATTGATGAGGAGGCCACAAGAGGAGGAGGGGAGGAATTTTTCTCTCCTTATACAGTTTCTTGAGGACAAGCAGCATTTTGGAAGGGAGGACTGTAATATTCAAAAAATTTAGCCTTCAAGCTAAATGGAATATTATAGTTTTTTTAATCACTAGGTAGGTGAATAAGTGGGTGGGGAGGCCCACAAGTCTCCTTAGCAAACATAAAATCACTTCAAGTGTGAAAGGAGACCTTTTTCAGCAGCTTAACAAAGCACATCCAAGTGTGAACAGGGTTGGATCATGTTGATTTAGTCAACTTTGACCTATTCAACAGTGCTGTTATGGAGGAGTGGAGATTAATTGAAGAATAACACAGTTTTGGAGGGAGATGGATCTCATGGAGGAAATGACCTAATTGAGTGGGGCCAAGGGAAAGAAAGCTCATATTAGATTTAAGGAAGATGATGTTAGCAATTTGAATTCATGTTTGAGATTATTATTTGACATTGGTCTTCTTAGACTATTGCTTCCTCTTGCTGTTTAGCAGTGTTACTGTGCTGTTTAGCACCGGGTGTTCCCGAGTGGGAATCCCACCTCTTCCCTTGAGATGCCTCTTGGGAGAGTATTGCACTGTATTTCTCCACATCCAGGCTTGATTCCAAGCATCAGCCTTCATCTACAACATTATTTCTGTAGAGAATAGTGTTGTGTTGCAGGGTGTTGCAGTGGAGGATTGATAACACCACTTCCAGGTCTGTTTCTTAGTAGAGGGAGATTTCCTTCTGTTGAGAGATCAGCTAGGAGGATTTCTGGGCTCACTTCACATCTTGGCACTTGGCCAAATTATTCCTCATCTCCTATAGCGCAGTCCCTTGGAGGAACTACGTCATTTTCTATAGAGTTGCAGCAACAGGGTTTAAGCCCTTGTCTTGAGCTAGTTTCCTAGGGAAATGGCCATTTCTTCTCCTGGAAAGCTAGAAGAAGGGATTCTCATCCCTCTATTGTATTATTCAGCCATATGTATGTAATTTTGCAGTAATATTGTGTTATTTCAGAGCTGAATGTTCAGATCTACTCTTTTGTACTCTAGCTTTCAAGAAACCCTTGTCGGGTTATTCTTATAATGTATTAAGGAGGTCATATCTCTATTTTTTTAGCATATTGTTCAATAAAATTCAAGGTCTATGATTTTCTATCATAATTTTGCAGTAACCCTCATAGAATAACGCTATCATGAGCTTCATAAATTATGCATAGCCTAAGTTATGGGGTTTTGGTGTTTTTAAGCAATTTTGGGGCCAGGAGATCTGTTTAACTTAGTAAAAGGCATTTGTTTCTGATCCTATTTTATATATGAGAGCCATAATATATATGCTAATGAATCTAAGCATTATTTCCCCTTGTTACAATGTAAATTTCTAGAAATAACGTTTTTATGGTCTATATTGCTACATTTCCCCACTTTGGAATGGTGCAATGGAACATAATTATGATGCTATAATCATAATATGATGGCTAGGTGTTCCATACACATTTTATGAGATAATTTGTCACTGATACTCCAGTTTTGTGTTCATGTATTGTTGCATCCCCATTTTGGGATACTATAGCATGCAGATGGGTGTGTGGACAAGCATGCATGCGTGTGGGCGCGCAGACACAACATGCAGACAAGTTGACCGGGGGTGTGGACATTGAACCCAACTCAAAGGAAGGTGAATGGACGTGACCTTTGGTGAATTAGTTAGGCATAATGAAATATAAGTACAAGTGGAGTGAGATTCATTCAACCAACCAAGGGACTCAACTAAGAGGAGTTTGACCAAGCAAGAAGAGAGAAATTATAGGAGCATGAGCTTAGTAAGGTTCAATGACCGCAGAAGGAAGCCTTGAAATTTACTAAGGGAGAACCAAAGTGTAGGAGGTCAAGTTCTGCAGGCAGGTCGAGTTCCTGCAGACTGGGTTTTCACAGGCAACGTGTTTCCACTGACTAGGTTTCCTCAGACTGGGTTTCTGCAGGTAGTGCATTTTCGTAGACTAGGTATAGACCAAGTTTCAACAGGAAGGGGCCGAACACTTGGGAAATTTTGACAACATAATTTTTGGGTTTCTCCATAAGTGCGCCAACATTAGGTTGGGAAATTTTGTAGGTAAATTGACTTGTGCGCACTCCATAAGAGAATGGAACTTATGTTGTAACCTTTGAAAGGCATCGCACAAGATAAGGGCACGACTGACCTATTTTATTATTATTTGTATTTTTGAATATTATAACAGTTCGGGGAAAGCTACTTTGGGGAGTTGCCCCCTCTCGTGTAAATATTGTGTACATTATTTCGACTGTTGTGTTTATGTATTTCTGCTACTTATGTGAATGAATTTAAATGCTATTTTCGATGCATAATAAGAAGAAGTAAACACTTAACAAAAATTAACAAATTTTTGGTAAGGTGTAGTCCAAAATGTAGAAATTATATAACTAATGCGTTATATGTCTAATATTCTCCTAATCACACACTATTTAACTTCATGCACAATACATAATATATTCCACCATTGATCATCACATGTGGAAAAGAACACAATTGCAATGCACACATGAAACCATAAAAATTCACACACATTAACATAGTGATTTAACGGGAAAGCCTGAAGCTAAAAACCCCAACTATTTGTATATAATATATGTCATAGCGATCATGTAAAAATCCTCATACAAATCTGAACATGTCAAGCTCTCAGTACAATACAATCGCTACACACTAATCAAGTCCAATCTAGAAAATCCATGCACCGATCTCTGCCACCTGCTAGCCTGCCTCTACTGCGAAATCCCTGCTGAAGAATGGCTCTAAATGAACTCGAATCCACCTGGCTTGCACTGCGCAATCCTCATTGGAATCTTCACTAAGTGTTGGATGCAAACCATGCATCACTATAGTCACAACTGATAGTCACACTTGCTCTTTCACCTACCTCTCCACTAGTCTCCACTGAACTGTCCATGCAGTGTAGTTATCTGATGTATTCTTCAGTAGATTAATGAGTTAATATTTAGTGAATTAATTATTAATTAATTCACACCACTCTCACTAGTGTATCAATCAGTTAGACTAGATACAACTAGCTCAACTATGTCTATTTTATTAAATTTGAACACTCCACCAACTACTTCTACAACTCCACCAAACTCTGTCACATGAGTTAACTGAATTCCTCCGTAGCTCCGATAAACCCTCGGGAGTAGCGTATTCCTGCAGTAGCTCCTGTGCCACATCTGTGCACTTAACTGAAGTGCTCCAAGAGAATAAGATAATGTTTAGAGTCCAAATATTATTAAGAGCTAATAATATTCGACATATGTATTTTTAGACTGGCAATCTAAAAATAGATTCCGCCCAATATGTTTAAAAATAGAAGTCCATCTATTTTTCCAATTTTACCAACCATCCAAAAATAGAATCCTGCAACTCATAGAATATGATCGACATGTCTAAAAATAGACATAGTTTAAAAATAGACTTTGCACCAAAAATAGCCTGCGGGCCCACTTAGTGAAGGCGACTATTTTCACTAAGCTCATCATCTTGTTGAATCTCAACACTCCTTCTCAACAAGATAGGGATTATATGCCACCCCGATCCTATCTCTATGGTATTCGAATTTGCTCCTGGTGAGCGCCTTCGTCAGAATATCTGCATCCTCATCCTCCGTAGGAATGTAAGATAGTAACATGATCTTCCGCTGCACACAATATCTGATATGATGGTAGCGGATGTCAATATGTTTAGATCTATCATGAGATACTAGATTAACCGAGAGTTTAATGCAACTCTGATTATCACAATATATCATAGTAGGATCTAAGTGTGAACTGAACAACCCGACCAGGATCTTCCTCATCCATATAGCCTCGCATGCAGCCAAAATTTCTACCATGTACTTAGCCTCCGCTGAACTAAGTGCCACGGATCTCTGTTTCCTGTTGTAGCAAGAAACTGCTGTAGACCCGATACTGAAAATCCCTCCAGATGTGATCTTTCTGTCCATTGGGCTCCCTGCCCAATCTGCATCCGTGAAGCCATGCAGCTTCACCTCATCCAACTGTCTGTACCACAGTCCATATCCTGATGTGCCTCTGAGATACCTCAGAACATGCTTGCCTGCCTTCCAAAAGAGCTTGGTAGGCTTAACCATAGCTTGTGAAAGCTGGTTAACAGCATAGCATATGTCCAGTCATGTATTAACCAAATACATGAGCGAACCAACCAACTATCGATAAACAGTGGAATCCACTACCTCTGCTGATGTAGCATCCTCTTTCCTCCAACTACCAGGAAGAGGAGTGTCGATAGGCTTGCAGCCTTGCATGTTGAACTTCTCCAGTATCTCTCGGGCATACTTGCCTTGGGACACAAACATTCCACCATTCCGCTGCCAAATTTCCAATCCCAGGAAATAATGAAGGAGGCCCAAGTCCTTCATCTCAAACTCCTTTGAAATATCTGCCTTGCATGAGTGTATCAACAGTTCATCACTTGTTAGTATCAAATCATCTACATAAAGTACAATGATCAACAACTTACCCTCAACCACAATCTGGTACAGGTTAGGATCCGCCTCACTCTTGGTAAAACCAAGTCCAGTGAAATAACTGTCTATCCGTGTGTACCAAGCACGAGGTGCTTGTTTCAACCCATACAGCGCTCTCTTGAGCCTGCACACATGCGACTCGCTGCTAAAGATTTAAAATCCTTTAGGCTGCTCTATGTACACCTCCTCCTCAATGACTACGTTGAGGAACACAGTCTTCACATCCATCTGATGAATGTCCCAACCCATCTGCACTGAGAGAGCTAGGATGCTCCATATGGAAGAATACCTTGCGACAGGTGCAAAGGTTTCTTCATAGTCGATCCCCTCAATCTGTGAGAAGCCCCAGGCAACAAATATTGCCTTGTACTTCTCGACACTCCCGTCAGCAGCTTGCTTTACTTTGTAGATCCATCTCGAACCTACCATTGATTTCCCTTCCGGCCTTGGGACAATCTCCCATGCACTATTTCTGAGAATCGAATCATACTCTTCCACCATGGCATCTACCCATGCAGGGTCCTCCACAGCTTCCTCGAAAGAGGATGGCTCCGTCACGATACACTTGCTCATCAGAGCCATGTATCCAGTAAATCGGTCAGGTGACTGTCTTTGTCTGTGCTGTGATGTAGGTGCTCCTACATTCTGCACTGCATCAAGATTCAGTCGCTCAACTTCTGTAGTGCGCTTCCGCCCTCTGATGTTTGGCGCTGCATGAGTGGTTTCTTCCACTCCATGAACCTTCTCTTGTGGCTGATCCACATCCCGAGGCTCATCCTTAGGAACTAATAGCTCCTCATCTGCATGCAAGTGTAGCTCCCTCTCATGCGAACACTTCATGGATTTCTCCTCATGAAATTTGATATCTCGTCGCACAACAGTCTTCAGACTTTCTAGAAAATACACACGATAGTTGTGGGGTGTATATGTGTACCCCAAAAATATCCCAACCTCCGCGGTTGGCTCCAGCTTCTTCTTGGAATCCTTCGTCACATGAATGTAAACAGGTGAGCCAAAAATCTTCAAAAGAGAAATATCAGGCTTCTTACCAGAAAACGCCTCTTCGAGTGTACTCATGCCAAGTACTCTATGAGGACAACGGTTTTGCACATAAACCGAAGTGTTGCATGCCTCAGCCCATAAGTGTATGGGAAGGCCTTGATCATGCAACATCACCCGTGCAGCACCCACGATCGTTCTATTCTTTCGCTGCGTGACCCCATTCTACTGTGGGTTATGAGGCGCTATGAGCTCTCTTCGAATTCCTTCTACACTGAAAAAGTATTTGAATTTTCTAGAGATGAATTCGCCACCATTATCGCTCCTAAGAGCCTTCTCCTGCTTCCCCGACTCTTTCTCAACCAGTGCCTTGAACTCACAGAACTTTGAGTATGTCTCGCTCTTCTTCTGCATGAAGAAGATCTAGCACTTACGAGAAAATTCATCAACAAATATCACATAATACCCGTTCTTTGCTGTCGAAGCTACTAATAAAGGTCCACACACGTCTGTGTGAATTCTCTCAAGGATCGTCGTGGCGCGACTATCCTTCTCATGAAAGGTGGCTTTCACAAATTTTCCCAAAGTACATCCCTTGCACTGATCTGACTGCGCAAGTGTACCCTTGGGAAGCTCGGTAGAAATCTGCTACCAAATTTTCAAAGCACCATGGTGAATATGGCCCAATCTCCTGTGCCACAATTCGCCCTCATCCCGGCTCACCGCTCCTTCTGCTTTGCCTGCCATTGCTGTGCAGACATCTAACTGCAATTGATAAAGGTTCTTAACTCGAACCCCTATCCTCCAGGTTTCACCAGTTGCCTTACTGCGCAGGAAAGCCTTTCCCTCGCTAAAGACAACATCATATCCCTTGTCTTCCAACATAGCCACAGAGATCAGATTCTTCTTCAATCCTGGAACATGCATGACATCCTTCAATATGAAAGGTTTACCAGACTCCCTCTCAAAGGAAATGGTCCCGATACCAGTCGCACTGTATCTACCATCATCGCCCATCTCGATGTGCACTCCAAGATCCTTCTCATCCAAATCACTGAACAAATCTTTGTCTCCGGTCATATGAAAAGGTGCACCACTGTTAAGAAACCACACTGATCCCATCACACTTGAAACCAAGCATGCAATCAGCAAAAAATCTAGCTCAAACTGCGAGGCTAAGGCCTCTCGAGCTGCAGATCCAATAGCCTGCTTATTTTTCTTCTTCTGTGGACAATTAGTGGCGTAATGTCCATGTTGGTGACAGTTAAAGCACTTCACCTTGGACAAGTCCTGCTTCTTGCCTTTCGCACCGGATTGAGAAGGAATTTTCTTTCCCTTCCCTTTCCTTGCTTTAGAATCCAAAGAGAAATTTTCTTCATCTTCATTCTTTGATGAATATCCATCCCTGGTACCCCGCCTTATCTCCTCCTGCACAAGATCCGACCAAAGTCTCTCCCATCCCGGCAATTTCTCCCAACCATTGACAGAGTCCTCGTAGGAATGCCAACTCTTCGGAAGCCCAAGGAGAGCCAAGCTCACCAAGTACTCTTCATCTACAGTAACCCCCACACTTCCCAGCTCATCCCTTCACTGGAAAAACTTCGTGAGGTACTTGGTTATACTTTCGCCCTTCTCCATTTTTATTTTTTTGAGCTTGTCTTTAAGCACAAACTTTCGTTGGTCACTTCTTCTTTGGAACAAGTCTGTCAAATCTTTCCACATCAAGAATGGAGAAGCTTTACCATGAAGGTTGGACACTATGTGATCCTTCACACCTTCCAACAGAATTCTTCGACATTTTGTTGTCTTATTTTGCCATGCATCAAGTACGGAAGCATCGCTAGAAGCAGGTTTTGGAATTTCTGCATCAATGAACTCCTTCAACCCATTATCCTCCAGCACCGCCTCCATCCTATCCTTCCATACAATATAATTCGACCTTCCATCAAGGGCATACTCCAATCGCAATCCGTTGAAAGACATCTCAACTTTGACACCAAGAAAACACTGCAGCAAATTCGAATTCCACCAGCACAAAACTCAACCGCTTCAATAATTGCAATCTGCTCCAATGATCAACTGCTCTGACACCATGTATAAATTATATAAGTAATGTGTTATATGTCTAATATTATCCTAATCACATACTATTTAAATATATTCACAATACAAAATCTATTCCACCATTGATCATCACATGCGGAAAATAACACAATTGCAATGCACACATGAAAACATAAAAATTCACACACATTAACACAGTGATTTAACGGGAAGCCTGAAGCTAAAAACCCCAACTATCTGTATATAATATATGTCATATAGATCATGTAACAATCCTCATACAAAGCTGAACATGTCAAGCTCTCAGTACAATATAATCGCTACACACTAATCAGGTCCGATCTAGCAAATCCATGCACCGATCTCTGCCACTTGCTAGCCTGCCTCTACTACGAAATCCCTGCTGAAGAATGGCTTTGAATGAAATCGAATCCACCTGGCTTGCACTGCGCAATCCTCATTGGCATCTCCACTGAGTGTTGGATGCAAACCATGCATCACTATAGTCACAACTGATAGTCACACTTTCTCTTTCACCTACCTCTCCACTGGTCTCCACTGAACTGTCCATGCACTATAGTTAATTGATGTATTCTTCAGTTGATTAATGAGTTAATATTTAGTGAATTAATCATTAATTAATTCACACCACTCTCACTAGTGTATTAATCAGTTAGACTAGATACAACTAGCTCAACTGTGTCTAACTGAGTTAAACTGAACACAACTCCATCAACTACTTCTACAACTCCACCAAACTCTATCACATGAGTAAACCCTCAGGAATTACGCTCCAGTAAACTCTCAGTAATAGCATAATTCCTTCTGTCAGCTCCTGTGCCACATTTGTGCACTTAATTGAAGTGCTCCGAGAGAATAAGATAATGGTTAGAGTCCAAATATTATTAAGAGCTAATAATATTCGACATATCTATTTTTAGACTGGCAATCTAAAAATAGATTCCGCCCAATATGTCTAAAAATAGAAGTCCATCTATTTTTCCAACTTGACCAACCATCCACAAATAGCATCTTGCAACTCATAGAATATGATTGACATGTCTAAAAATAGACATAGTCTAAAAATAGACTTTGCATCAAAAATAGCCTGCGGGCCCACTTAGTGAAGGCGACTCTTTTCACTAAGCTCATCATCTTGTTGAATCTCAACACAAAAACTTAAGTAGTGGAAAGCGAAAGAGTTAGTTGGTGCCGCACAAGTTGTCAGTTAACAAGGTTGGACATTCTCCTTAAGAGTCGTGGTCGTGATAAGGTAGATGTCAAGCATAAATTTTTAACATTTAACATTTAACAAATTTAGCATTTAACATATTTAGAATTTAACATATTTAATCTAATGTCAATGTGGGCCTTAATAAATTTTTTATATAGAGGTAGATGTGTAGTCGTAAATGTTTAACATTTAACATTTATAAGTAGTCTCAATTAAAAAATAATAAAAGGTTAAATGTAATATAGAGTTAAGTATGGTGGAGATCTTGTAGTGTAAAATTTAAATATTGTCTCAATTAATGATAAAAATTTGAAAGTAATAAAAATAATAAGATTCAATTTTTTATGTTATATTATTTGTTGCAGTGAACTTAGCCCCTCCAACTCAAGTTAGAATTATGCTCTAGGAAAATTTTCATAAATAACTATAAGTTACATTGGTTAATGCTAAATTAATAATGGTTGATAGACAAATCATCATATAGTCTTGCTTTGGAAGCAAGTAATAAATTGATATGTAAAGTGGATAAGTAAATTGCTTGCTCAAGCACAAAAACTTGCATAAATTTTAGTGAGTAGTAAAATTCTGCACATTTACAAGTTTACTTCTATAAAAGTGTTAAAGAAAACATAAATAATGGTGGGAAGTAGCTCTTGTAAGTATATTTTTTATATCTTATTCCTATCCATTTTTTATGCAAAGGCTTGCTTAAATTATAATGGGAAGTAGTTGATGGTAGATATGTTATTTAGTTGAGTTTTGGGACGATTTTCTACAAAGCTGAAGAATAAAAATCACTACAAAATATCTAAAAACCATATTTCAATTTAATTAATAAGCACATAAAAGCTCAATACTTACAATAATCTTACAACATAACAAGCTTCTTAACCATGGATATCCATCCCCAATTTACCATGGATATTATTAACTTGATAAGCCAATATCATGGCTTATCAATACCACATATCCAAAAACCATAACTTATTTCACAATTAAAAATTAAAATCTAAAATCTTTTAGACATTACATATAGCATTGATTACCTAGAGTGAAAATTATGGATGGAGAGATAGAGATAGAGAGGGGGCTTGAGGGGGGAGAGAGAGAGAGAGAGGGTTGGCTAGGGGAGAGAGGGAGGGAGGTGTAAGAGAGAGGAATGAAGAGAGAGAGGAGGGGAGAGAGAGGAGGGGAGGGAGACAAAGATGGATTTGGAGAGGGAGAGAGGGAGGGAGGGAAGAAAAAATACATAGAGAGATATATGTAGAGATATGTAAATATGGAGAGAGATTTAGAGAGAGGATAGGAGGGAAGATAGAGAGGAGAGGTGAGAGAGAGGGAGAGAGGGGGAAGAGAGAGAGAGAGAGAGACAAAGATGGAGGGGGGAGAGAGGGGGAGAGAGAATCAGAGATGGAGGGAGATAGTGACAGAGTTGGAGGGTAGAGAGAGAGAGATGGGGGGAGAGAGGGAAAGGAAGAGAGAGAGGACTTGAGAGAGAGAAGGAGAGAGGAATGGAGAGAGAAGAGGAGGGAAGAGAGAGAGAGGGAGAGATGGATCCAACCTAGATATGGTATGTCTATATAAAAAACATCCTAGATCAATTTTAAACCAAGATCTATCAAGATCCGAGAGGGATCAAATATCTCCACGTGCAAATCTTTCCTCAACTTTTTCACACAAAAAAGAGTTTTTCGCCTCAAAATATTTGATCCCTCTTGGGGTTTGATAGATCTAGGGTTAAGATGTATCTAGGTTGGTTATGCTTTTTTTAGGTGTGTGTTATTAATAATTCATGTAGTGTAACAAAGTCTATTTATAGATTTATAATAGTTAAGAATCTTCCTACACATTTTTATATACATCTTTAATTTATATATTAATTTTTTTAAATTAATAATGTTAATCCTAATATCAATATTTAAAAAAAATGATAATTTAATTAAATTTTATAGTTTTTGTAATTTTAGGAATCTCATTTTACAATCCAGTATGAGGGTGATGTGTAATTTTCTCAACTTGGAATTGACAAGTGTTTCTTAAAAAAAAATACTTTAAATGAAAAAACATTGTCCATTATAATAAGGACACAAATGATTATACATATTTGGTTAGTTTTAATTAAAGCCATTATAAAACATTAATAATTGCATTCTCATTGTGTTTACTTGATTAAATAATATAATTTTATATTACTTTACAAGATTTAATTACTTAAAAAAACTTCTATTTCTCTTATAAATATTTCAATATAATATTGAAAATTTCATATGGGCTAATATATTTTAATATGAAATATGTGTGTAAATGTTTATATTTCAATATAGTATTGAAATTTAAATAATATGTTCGAATACCATATGGACTAATATATTTTAATATGAAATATGTGTGTTAATGTTTATATTGGTAAAATAATTCAATGCTCAAAAGGAAAAATTAATTAAAAATAAACAATTTAGTTACCTTTTAATAAAAGGAAAATGTAACTCATTCAATTTTTAATATAAAATCATCAATAATAAAAAAATTTCAAAAATACAATTTAAATAATGAAAAATTATACATGGTCTATATAGAAAAATGGACAATAAACTACCATAAACCTATTTCAAACATAAATCCAAGTATAATTTTTTCATTTAAAAAAAAAAAAAAACAATTTGCATATGAAAATCTATTTTCCTTAAAATATTACATGAAAAGAAAGATCTAATTGTTATTTTTGAAGGGATTTATCTACTGAGGCGGAGGAATTCCCTTGATCGCAAAAAATCCCTGGAATTAGGGCAAACAAAATTTAAGAAATCTTGCAATAACAGTGTTTGAATCATGTTTTTTTATGGTGGAAATGGATTCGGCACCATCATAAACTTATAAGACATACAAAATATTGAAGTTTGATAGCAATAACCTAGATTTACAAAAATCCCTGCCAAATTTTTTTAAAATCTTACCAGATTTTCCATGATTTTTAAAACCAAAAACAATCTAATTAAAAAAAGCAACGCACCAAGTGCAGATGTGAGAGAAGGAAAATGTTGATATATGAAACGATGCAGATTTAATTTTGCAAGAGCAACTTCAATTTTATGGCAAATATATGGTAGGATTCTAATGTTGATATATGGAACAAACGACGAAGACTTAATTTTGTAAGAGCAACTTCAATTTTATGACAAATATGGTATGATTTTATTTAATATTTTTATTAATTTAGTTAAATTTGAATAATAGAAATAGTTTACCAAATTGTTTATATTGGTATATAAGTACGGTAACTGATTGTTGAGTCCAGAGGCGCATAACTCAGTATAATTTGTATTCATAATTTTTTTAAAATAATTATATAAATAAAAATTTAATATCAATTCATGATTTTTTAAATAATTGTATAAATAAACAATTACAAATTTATTATGTTTAATAAATAGATAATTTTTTTTTATATAGAATATGATTAGAAATCAACATTTAAGTATATACAAGTCTATTGGCCAAATACCATGGTAAATAAAACAAGTATGGTAAAAAAATATAAATATAAAAGAACTATATTTTTATATTTACTCTATACTCTTTATATTTAAAAACACTAAAAAAAAAAAGGTTTTATTTAGGTGAAGCTTATAGTCCAAATTACTATTAATATCATGTAAAAAAAACATTATTAACCCTAATATTAATATCAAAAGATTATTATTATTCTTAAATCTAATATTCATATTAATATATTATAATATTAATATTATTAAATTTAATAACTTTGGATTAATACAATATTAGATTTGTTATATTATAATATATATTAACTCTAGATATATATGGGAGGGAAGAACAAAGACATAGAGTGATAGAGGTAGAGAGATGGAGAGTGACAAGGGAGAGATGAAGATAAACAGAAGGAGGGGAGAGGAGAAATGAAGAGAGAGAGAGAGAGGAGTGAGAGACGTAGATAAGGGTAAGAGAGGGAGAGGAAGACACCAAGATAGAGGGGGGAGAGAAAGAAGGAGAGAGGGAGATAAGGGGAAGATAGAGATATAAATGGAAGGTGAAGAGAGGGAAGAAGAGAGAGATGGATAGAGGGAGGGAGGGACATAAAGATTGATAGATATGGTGTGGGAGAGTGTGTGTTTAGGGGAGTTGAGATAAAGAGACAAATAAGGAGAGATGGAGGGAGAGATAGATACAAATTGAGGGGGGAGAAGGAGAAGAATATTTCTTGCAATAAATGCATTGATTTTAGTGTAGATGGTTTTTTCTAATCCTATTTGATTGCTTGCATTAGATGCATTGATTTCAATGTAGATGGTGATTTCTAATCCTATTTTATTTATTGCACTAGATGCATTTATTTAAGTGTAGATAGTAATTTCTAATCCTATTTGATTGTTTGCAGTAGATGCATTGATTTTAGTGTAGATATTGATTTTTAATGATATTTGATTACTTGTACTAATCCTATTTGATTGCTTGTGCTAAATGCATTGATTTCATTGTAGATTGTAATTTCTAATCCTATTAGATTGCTTGCACTAGCTGCATTGATTTCAATGTAGTTGTTCATTTCTAATTATAATTCAGGTTGCTTGATTGCTTGCACTAGATGCATTGATTTCAATGTAGATGATTTCTAATCCTATTTGATTGCTTGCACTAAATGCATTGATTTCATTATAGATGGTAATTTCTAATCCTATTAGATTTCTTGCACTAGCTACATTGATTTCAATGTAGATGTTCATTTCTAATTATAATTCAGGTTGCTTGCGCTAGATGCATTGATTTCAGTGTAGATGATTTTTAATCCTATATGATTGCTTGCACTAAATGCATTGATTTCAGTATAGATGGTGATTTCTAATCCTATTTGATTGCTTGCACTAAAGGTATTGATTTCAATGTAGATGTTGATTTCTAATCCTATTTTCTTACTTGAACTAGATGCATTGATTTGAGTGTAAATGTTGATTTCTAATCTTATTTGATTTCTTTCATTAGATGCATTGATTTCAGTGTAGAGGTTTTTTTCTAATCTTATTTGATTGCTTTCATTAGATGCATTGATTTCACTGTAAGCACAACAAATTATTGACAATGTACATTGATTTTTGTGTTATAGTAATTCAACCTATTAATATTGGAAAGCAAGATAGACAAGGTATGGTGTTTACTACAACAACTCGAGATAAAGATCGAAATGGCTTACTATATGAAAAGATGACAAATCTAACAATGGTGACAATAAGAATAGTAGAAGAAAATAGTTTGAGATTGATCACAATGAAGAATATTTGTAATTAACAACATTCTTATTATTCACATTTTCTATCATTCAACACTATTATTGTCACTTTGCATTCAAAGTTTGTATTTCATTTTCTTTCATCATTAAAGTTATTAGCAATATTTATCATCTCAACAAACTTAGGTAACTAAGAAAATTAAAAATTAAAAATGACCAAGTTAATCTTAAACATATTTAACATATTTAAAATAATTATATTAATATTAGATATATTTACATATTATTGATAAAAAATTTCATATCTTTTATAGATTTTTCCCGCACAAGACTAAAACCAACCTAGATTTATTTTAACTTTGGATCTATCAAGGACTGAGAAGGATCAAATCTCTAGAGGTACAAACTTTTCGTCAAGTTTTATACTAAAAAAAAGGTATGTGCCTCCAGAGATTTAATCTCTCTCTGCTCTTGATAAATCCTAAATTAAAATGGATTGAAGCTGATTATAATACATTCTTAAAAAATATTATTTAAATAATAATAAATAAATAAAACCAAAAATTAAAATAAATAACTTATTCTCTAATTTCTTGAAGCATAAAACACTAGCCGTGGGCTCCTATGATATTAGACTTCACTCTTGTATTCAAGCAAGGAAGTCAATTTGTTTCTTTCCTTGGTAAAAAATAATCAAACATTTAAATAAATAACTCACCCTCCAATTAAGTTTTCTTTAATGGTTTGCTATGTTAAGTTATACTCTCCAAAATTTTATGGCTTCAATATTTAGGAAAATTGGTGTAACCAATTTCTTAAGGTTGATATTAGCATTATAGTTTAAAGTATGTGTTACAAATTCAAATATTAAATACTAAATAAAACCCTCTGAAAATAAATCTAAACAAAATGGGGTCTTGAATAGCAGGTGATAGGATACTTTGTTAAGACACTCTTTAATGTGGAGTCACTTGTTCAATTCTGCTTCCAATTGGGGTAATATATTGGACATGATAAAGATGTAGTCCTACCAAACTTTAAAAAAAAATCAATTCAAAAAAATCAATTCTCCCCAATCAAGATAATATATTGAACATGTAAAGATGTAGTGCTACCAAACTTAAAGAAAAAAACTATATCAAACATGTAAAAATGTAGTCCTACCAAACTTATAGAAAAAAACCATACCATTTGTTTCCAATATGCAATTCTCTATGAAATCCGCCGAAGAGAAATTAAATGCATGATTCCACTCTTTTTCTCTGCACATTTAATGAAAGAAAACAAATAACTTAAAATTCCTAAATAAGATTTTCCAGCCCACTAACTTGATAAGCAAAGAAGAATTAAACAACATCCCAAAAAAGTCACAGGACTTACATGTCCGTAAAACAAAACTTGTAACGTTTCGCCGCTTCCTTTGCAAATTGATGTGTCACATTCGCAACCTGAGACATTAGATTATCGCTCGGCTGAGCTCTAACCCCAAGCACGAAGATAAGACCACACACTGCAAATAAATGTAGACTTGGATTTCCCATTTCCAACATTTTTGAATTCATTGAATTTCTGCAATACAGTTCTGCAATTTGAGATCGCTGATTCAGTTCCTACTCTGTTTCGAGCACAAATTATTTCCCCCTTTCCCCGCTCTTTGAATTCACTGAATTCGAGATTGCAGGCCAATATAGTTCTGCAATTTGAGCAGTTCCTGCTCTGTTTCGAGCACTAATTATTTATACTTGAATTTCCCCTTTCCCCGCTCTTTGAATTCATTGAATTCGAGATTGCAGACCAATACAGTTCTGCAATTTGATACCGCGGATTCTGTTCCTGATCTGTTTGGAGGACAATTGATATATATTTTCACAGAGCTGCCAAGCAGATCCATGGAACTTTGGGGTCAAGGGTTTAATTGAAAAGTAGAAGCTAAGCTTCTAATTTGTCGGCTTCCACAACACAGTCAGAATTGTTTTATAATTTTTTTCCAGGTTTTCCAGGAATGAATCTTATGGTTCTGCTAAATTTTTTTATGCCCTCGCCATCCTATTTTATTGCTTCGCATTCCTTTGGTTATTGAGTTGACCGACAATGCGCATCAGAACCCAATAAAGAAACCGCGTTATTTCGAAGTTGGATTCAAAGTTTATTACCCACGAGAAACAATAAATATCAAAATGCATATTTCATTATTAAAAAAATATTATTTATGGGAAACATATATGTTGTTAATATATATAAAAATAATTGTGTTTGGAGTATGTTTTAAATTTCTTTTGTTTGGTTAAGAGTTCGATTTTCTCACATATAAGGAAATAGGTTAAAAGCCCAAGACCTAGAGGTATATGGAAAGAGTGAAATCCTTCTCTTTTTAGGTATTTCAAGTGGTGTAGTTTTCCTTGAATAAAAGTGATGAGTTATTCAAAGTGGGGTGGTTTTCCAATTTTTCTTGAATAACATTGATGAATCAACTTGCATTAAAGGATATGAGCCACTGAGCTCATCTTACTAGAAGGTAAGGAAATAAGTTAACCACCCAAGATCTAGAGGCATATGGCAGGAATAAAAACTTGCCCCCTTACAGACCACTAATTGGTTATTCCAGGTGAGGTGGTTTTCCTTGAATAACAATGATGAGTCACAACCAATAATATATGTCTTCACTACTTGTTTGACAAGTGAGTTACGATAGATTTAGATAAATACATATTACTAATAATGTGATTTAGATAAATGTTTTTGGGATTAATAGCATCATTAGTATTTGGTTGAGGTTTCAAACCATCTAATGTGGTTCATCTTCAAGACAAGGTGAAAAGATCATCAATCTATTGAACAAATATCACGGAATCCCCGAAGACCAACACTCAGTGAATTCTCCTTAGAATAACAAGTTCAAGCCCCTCACATAGGGCCAAGTTTTCTGCTTGGTTTTTGGTAGGATACCCAAGCCCATGGATATTGAGATTATTTATTTTGTCTCTCTCTAGTTACCTTTCAATGCACCATAAAAAAGTAGAGAGAAATATTCCTTTCTTATCTTCCATTTTAGAAATTAATCCTCATCCATTCTTATAAAAAATGACCTATTGACAAGTGGTTTAGAATTGAAGTTACCAACATGATACATGAATATTCCTAATTTGATCCAATCTCTTTCGGGAGGAGACATGACCTTGTTTATCTCTATCTTCATAATTTTGATATGTTATTTTATTTATACTATACAAATTTAAATTATATAGATTTATATATTTATAAATAGTTATAATAGAAGTGTAATACTTCAATAAAATATGAAAGTTAAATATATAAAAAAAATACATATAATTAAAAAAATATATACATTATTTAAATTTTGAATGATGAATGGTCATAGATGAATGACTTACTTAACACAGTTGAATCCCAAAAAAATGATATCTAATATAATGCACTGCGAAAACCCACACACACACACATATGAATAAATGATATAAAATAATATATTTGTAAATAATTATAATAGAACTGTAATATTTTAATAAAATATACAAATAAAATATATAAAGAAATTTATGCTAATTAAAAAAATATTTTTTATCTTTTTTCTTCATAATTTTGATATATTATTTTATTTATGCTATACACACTTAAATTATATAGATTTAGATATTTATAAATAATTATAATAAAAAATTATTATTTCAATAAAATATAAAAATTAAATATATAAAAGAAATACATATAATTTAAAAAATATTTTAATATTTAATTTTTGATATATATATATATATATAGTTAACGTCAATAAAATATACAAATAAAATATATAAAAGAAATTTATGCAAATTAAAAATATATTTTAATCTTAAAATTTTGTTAT
This sequence comes from Pinus albicaulis, assembly GCA_034641835.2. NCBI lineage: Eukaryota > Viridiplantae > Streptophyta > Pinopsida > Pinales > Pinaceae > Pinus > Pinus albicaulis. Next base: position 273,969,936 of record CM076569.1, read on the forward strand.
TATTTATTTTTTCATACCATATATTTAAATTATATAAATTTATTTATATATTCATAAATTGTTAGCATATTATTTCAACCAAATATAAAAGATAAATTTATAAAAGAAAATATATAAATTAAAAATATTTTAATTTTTAAATGTAATTGGTATATATATATATTAAAAAAATATTTTAATATTTAATTTCTATTATTTTGTTAATTTTTTTTATTTATATTATATATATTTAAATTATATAAATTTATTTATTTATAATTTTTTTAATATAAATGTAATATTTTAATAAAATATAAAAATTAATATATAAATGAACCATACTTAAATTAAAGAAATATTTTAATTTTTAATATTTGTTGTGGTGTTAGTCTTTTATTTATATCATACACTTAAATTATATATACAAATTTATGTAGAAATATAAGTTGTGTGTGTTATTTATTATTTTTGAATGTGTGTATTAATATTTTTTATATTATACATATTTGAATTACATAAATTTATATACTAGTGAGCCATTATAAAAAAAATGCAGTATTTCAATAAAATAAAAGAATAAATATATAAAGGAAATATATGTAAATTAAAAAAAAATGATTATCATTCATTATATTTGAAAATCTGTGAGTTAATTTTTTATTTATAGCATCCACATTTAAATTATATAAATTTAAGTCAACACGTTTCTCTTTTTTTTTTATAATAGAAACAAAATATTAAAAAGTTTCAATTAATCTCTTATTTTTTTAAAGTCCAATATAGTTTTACTAAAAGTTGATCATCATCATCATAAAATTATGTGTTTATAAAGATTTATAATAGAATTGTAAACAAAATATTAAAAAGTTTCAATTAATCTCTTATTTTTTTAAAGTCCAATATAGTTTTACTAAAAGTTGATCATCATCATCATAAAATTATGTGTTTATAAAGATTTATAATAGAATTGTAATATTTCAACAAAATATAAAAATTGTCAGTAAAATCTTGGTTAAACCGTAATAAGATGGACTATTATAACACTCATTACAAATTTAATGAGGTCATGAAAATAGAGTAAAAAAAACAAAAAATAAAAAATTCTACGAAACTTAAAAAAAAACAAAATATAAAAATTAAATATATATAAAAAAACATATATATTATAATACAAAAAAATATATAAAACCAAAAAAAATAAATCACTTCACACAGAGGAAAATAATTTAAAAATCGTATCCAACGTCCACTACATGCACTTGCCATCCCATTAATATCCATTAAAATGGATTGATTAGAAGTTTGTCAAATTTAATCCGACAAATGTATTCAATAAGTTTTACAAATTTCAAGATGAATATGTCTAAACCAAATACTAATACCAATAATTTCATAAAATTAGTCTAAAATTCCATTGAAATTAATTTTAGGTTTGTTATGAAATCACAAAAAAAAAACAAAGAAATTCATAATTAAAAAAATAAAAAATAATAACATCCTAAAAGTTATAATTTACTAACTTAAAAAAAAAATCTAGATTTCTTGCACTAATGGATTGTTACAGAATGTTATCTTTAAATGTTAAAGTCAACAATAAGGGAGAGACCAATATGGGTTAAATTAGTTTTAGAAGGATGTTGAGAGTTTGATTGTTATTGTATCGTCCACCACAATATGGAAGAGATGTTATAATGTTTTGTTATGTTATCTTAACATTTTGACTAGTTCAAATTACATAAAAATAAAAAAATAAAAAAATAAGAAAAAAAATAATGTTTGAATTTATAAGATTGAGGTAAAAAAGTCAATTACTATATATTTTAAAGCAACCTAGATCTACTGTGCTCTACTAGGTAACTAGAGGAATCAAATTCCTTGAGGTGCAAACATCTTTTAGAGTGAAAAAAGTTTTGAACCCTCTCAACACTTGGTAGATCCGAAGTTAAGATGGATCCACTAGTTTACAAAAAAAAAAAAAAAAAAAAAAAATATTATTTTTCATTTCTAGTTTAATAATATTTTTCATTTTTTTTTATACTAAACCAATATGGATTTGTATTAAAATTTAGTAGGACCTTTACACTTTTTGTTCCATTTAGTTCATAATTTTTACAGATCTGTAGTTTCTATTAACTATAAAACTATACTGATATCTTCTAAAAACCTTCCAAAAAACAACTAGATACAAAATATATTTGCAATACATAAATCCAGATAGAACATTATGACTAGCTTAAGCTTGAAAGAACAAATTTAGATGTATCATGGCTTTAGATGCATCCTTTGTTAATGCAGTTGCTTCTTTGCTCCAAATCTGCTTGACCAGTTGTGTCTTGTTGTTCCTTCTCTGCCTCATTTCATGTTGAATTCCATGCTTGCAAAGGATCCTACTATTCTTTAGTTGACATATGGTTTCAACCTTTTCAATATTATGTCTAAGATTCCTAATTCCATTTCCATTATTGCATGGAGCTTCTCAATATTTCTTTGCAACAATTCACATTTTTGGTCCAGGAATGATGGATGTTCCTGCTTCTCCTTTGCCTCCATTTCACTTCGTTAATTGAGGAAGGTCAAGATATTCTCCATTGTCTCAGTTAGACGCTCCAGTTGGTGATTCATTTTCTCCCATTATTTTAAAAGGGGAGTCTAAGGATCAAGTTCCATCTGCCTACCTATTCTTAATATTGGAAATGCTTGTTGTTCCCTACTTCCCTTCAAAGTTTCACAAACTGTGCAATTATAATATAGCCATGAAATTTTTATATATCAATCTTCCATGAGTTCCCACTCCCCTCATTCTAGGTGGACCAATCCGACAACATTCATGTTGCCTTCTAGACATTCCTCATCAATTACATACCTCATAGCGCATAGAATTATTGCCATTAAATAGTGCATAGAATTATTGCCATTAAATCACCATAGTATGAGCATTCATGATCACAATGGGGATCACCTATCCACCAAATGTCTGACTTGTTGAAGGCATGTAGCAAGCACAACTAGTTGTTATTGTGATGTGAGCGATCCAATCCACTATCGTCATTAATAAAGGGTTGTCGGTCTGGTAACTCTTCGATTGTATATTTCAATGCCACCTAAAAAAGAGAGCATAAGAATTCTTATTTCTAACCCACCTTCTGGCAAAATCTCGTGTCACCTTTTTCATTGAGCTTTTTACGATTTGCTTGAAATTTGTTCTTTTTCATGGTAGAGATTTGAAAATTTTGTTACTATGGTCTTGAACCATCATTCCTTGATCCATGATAGCTCCTTTATTAGCCAAGCAATTTGTTGTGAGTTCAGATTCCATTTTACATGATATAACTCTAGTATCTCGAAATTCCTCACTTGCATTGTTATACTTTGCAATATAAGACGTTGTGAGGGCGAGAATTTTCTTTGAGTTTAAAAACCCATTGAACAACTATCATGGAATCCCCGAAGACCAACACTCAATGAATTCTCCTTAAAAAAGCTAATTTAAGCCCCTCACATAGGACCAAGTTTTCTTCTTGGTTTTTGGTAGGATACCCCAGTGCCATGCATATTGAGACTCTATTTACTAGAAATTGCACCACATGTTGCAAAAGAAACGCCTTAAGAAAATAGAATAGGAAAGAGTAGCCTAAAATAAATAAGGTGTTGCAGAGAAGGAGCCATCGTGAAGGAATGAATGATTGACAAATTTGTCTTCCATGGAAGCACGTCGTGGAGGTTTCAAAGATATTGATGATAAAGATATTGATTATAAGAGTTATCAACCATAAAGATACCAACCAGAAAGATACAGTTCTTAAACTCCAAAGCCTCTTCTTGATGGAAAAAATACTAAACTGATAAGATATAGCAAACTTCGTGGCACAATATGTCAGCTTGCAACACGTCCAAATAAAACAACTAAAGTCAATACTATCAGATGGTTTTCAATGCATTTATGTAATTAAAATAGAGCTACGAACTTCTGAAGACTACTTCATTGAAAATTAGAAACATCTCCATGGGTGTTGGAATCAATATAAAACTGAAATGATTAGCATATATCATTGCAGACATGGCTATAGTTTTTCATGGATTAGGTGGTATGTATCAACAAGAAAGGATATTAAATTGTGTTATAAGTAATGCAACTGTTACACGAACTACTATTCATAGTCCTTAATGATATACTCAAATTTCTTTCACAATACTAATCAAGTGTCTAAAGAAGCCATCATCACTTCCAAAATCACATATTTAAACATAAAAGTTGTAAAAAATGAATTTGTTTCTATTAGAACATACAAGTTGTAAAATTTGAATTTATTTCATAAATTTTAATAGAATCATGTGCTCAGATCTAAGATATAGTTCTTAAACTTTGAAGCCTCTTCTTGATTGAAAACATACTAAACTCATAAGTTATAGCTGAATAGAATATATTTGTGTGTGTGTATTTTAATTAAATTTAAAAATAAAAAATTAATTTATTTGAATACATTAAATAAATAAGTTTTAATTTAACAAATAATTATATCAAGAAAAGGCAAGGACCATGTTATGTTGAAATCTTACTGCAATATTGCTTCCTTGAACCTTACAAATCATGATGCCTACGTTGAAATGAATTTAAAGACCTTGTCTGATCATGCCAACATGAATGCCTCATAAATGAAGAAATAGATCTTGATTTTCTACCTTCAAAATCAAAGGTATTTTTGGTGTAGTTCCTCAATATTTAATATTTACCACTTCTATTGAGTCACCTATGTATTAGTTTTTCATGATCTTTGAAAATATTCAAAATATCAGTGATCTCCTTGGTGTCTACCATGTTCTTGTTTTTTCAGTGTCGCTGGTATGGAGAGGTGGCTTTCATCACTTCAAGAGAAGTAAAAATAAGGCTATTGAGAAAATAACTCCAACACCGAGAGATATTTGGTAGAATTTATGGAATTGGCGAACGTGTCTTGTTCTCTAATGTTGGCTAATCAACATATATTTCTTGATCTTGTGTAGAAGAAATGAATTTGCATTTAGTTTATATTACATTAACAATGAAATTTCCAAAATTCATGGCACGCTTTACATCACATTTGTAGAGAAAATTATAACACAGTGTCACACTTTTCTTATGAGAGCTAAATGCTCCTATATGCACGATGGATTTCATCACTTAAGAGTAGTAAAAACAAGTTTATTGCGAAAAAAAATCCAACACATTTGTAGAGAAAATTATAACACAATATCACGCTTTTCTTAGCAAAGCTAAATGCTCCTATATGAAACAACTATGGATTTCATTACTTAAGAGTAGTAAAAAGAATTTTATTGAGAAAAAAAAATCTAACACATTTGTAGAGAAAATTATAACACATTATCACACTTTTCTTATCAGACCTAAATGCTCCTATATGCAACAACGATGGCTTTCATCACGAGCAAAACAAACAATTTTATTGAGAAAACAACTCTAGCATTGAGAGAGATTTGGAAGCAACCGTTGAATTGGTGAACATGTCTTGCTCTATGGTGTTGGATATTGGGCATATATTTCTTGATATTGTATACAAGAATGTAAATTTTCATGTAGTTTATACTACATTAACCATGAGATTGTCAACATTTAGGGAACACTTTCCATCACATTTGTAGTGAAAATTACAATAGAGTATCACATTTTTCTTATCATATCTAAATGTTCCTATATTCAACAACTACTGCAAGCTACAATAAGAAGAGAAATAAGAATCTTGTTTGGGACTTCAGATAGGTTCATTCTTGCACATCTAGAGTAAAGCTTAATAAAACAAAAATCACCATACTTTGAATTTTTAAAATAAATATCTTAAAAATTAGAATATCAATTTTATACATTTTACTCAATTACACATTTAACAATATTCGTTTTAAAAAATACAAATAAAAATTACTATTTTAAATAAAACTATTCTAAATAAAAAAAAGTACAAAGAATAACCTTAATTACCATGGCCCTCGTGTACATTCTTCTTATTACTTATGTTTGTAACTTATTCTTAATCACATAGTGTCAATTTATTAAAACTATAACCTACAAGTCTCATTTTTTATAGCTTTGGTGGAAGGATAGAGTATCTAAATTGCCTTACCCTTTAAGAATCATCCTCAATTACTGTACCACCCACCTCGACATCCAATCTAGAAATATTAGGTTATTCTAAATTGATCAAGAGTATAGAGTTTTTAGGGTGGTGTTTTATGTGCACTAAAATTCCCATGAGGTCCATCACTATGTATGCAATTCATTGCAACCTTAGATTTATGAGTTGTTGTGATTTTTTTCTTGTGGCTACAACTTAGTTGTGGTTGTCACCTAGTTATCATGATTCAAAACTTTGGTATCATCTTAGATCCTTATAGCATTAGATATATTATGTGAGCTAATGTGATGTTTTGTTTGTCACAATGATTCAAAAATCAATTATTATACCACAAGATTGACTTTCTCATTATCTGTTTTGTTTATGAACCTTTCAAAAAAAGCACAGGAACATTTGATTTTACACTCTGATCTCCCCAACATGGGGTGGTGGTATAAAAAATTGGAGAGTAAATTGAGCGGTTATTGTTAGAAATTGTTGTATAAGATGGAAAATTTGGATGGTTTGTAGACAATATGGATTGCATAACAGATATCTATTTTGAAATTTTTAGTGCCCCTGCCCTCCATTTCAACTAAGAACGTCAATACATCACTATGCGAATGATAACTTGTGACATCGCTAGCCATTTTATTTGATTGTGGATCAAGTTATAAACTAATAACTTGTGAAATTCATAGCCATTTTCTTTGATTGTGGGTTTCAAAAACTCGAGAGTAAATTGAGTGGTTATTATTAGAAATTGTCAATGCTTCTGTATGCTATTGAGTATGCTATCGAATTACGGCCTTTCCTTTGCAACATTTGGTGCAAATACTAGTTTATATATTAAAAAATAATACTTATGAATAATAAAACAATTGTAACATAAATAATATATAACAAAAAAAACCATGTATTTTTGGAATAATAAAATAGTAGTTAGAACAAGAAAAACTATGAATATTTGGATGTATGAAAATTTAGATGCATTCTATTAAGTAAAATTTTAAAAGAATAATGATTATAAAAATTTAAAAATAATTTTATTAAATAATTAGTTTAGATCTATACTATTTATGAGATGGATCAATTCTCTTTTCACTCTAAAAGAGCTTTGCATATCAAGACATTTGATCTCTCTTGGCTCTTGATATTGATATAGGCCATCTTAATTACCCCCTTTAAATAAACTACATTCCCCATGAATACCATGGGCCATTGACCCATGGGCTGTTTTTATAGTTTTTTATTATTTTATTTTATTATTTTTAATTTTTATTATATTTTGACCTAGTTAAAGTGTTCATTACAACCCGGATGCGGGTGATCTACATGTTTAATAGGGGATTTGGACAGTTGGCGGGCGCGTGGATTTCATTCGCCGCCATTCTTCTTGGCACCCTCAGCGCCATCAATGGCATTTACTATGACAGGGATGGAGCATTTAACCGGCACACTCCTCCAAATTCGCACTCCATCCACTTTAACATGGCTTCTCCAGGACGCTTCCGCAATGGTTTGTTTTCACTTCACTCCTGCTGTATTTCGCAAACCTCTGAACTCTGTTCCTTCGGCCCTCTGAGCTTTGGTCTCAGACTTGTCTCTCTCCCTGTGGAGACTGACACTCGCAATTCCTCCATTCTTGGTTTGGTTTTCCCTTGCTCTCTCCATTCTAGCCCCCTGCATCTGTTTTCCATGCCTCGACTGAGACACATGATGAGAAGCAGGCATGGCCTTTGTCGTGGGGATCCTTCTCGGTGTCCCTCTCCTTCCTCGCCCAGCTCCTCCTCGCCGCCCTCTGATTCCTGGAGAGGTCGTTATCCCAATACTCGTAGTGGTAGGAGCTCTCAGGCGGGGCGTAGGAATGAATTGTTGGCCAGAAACCTCTCCAGTTTACTCCCGGGTCAGCAACATCGTGCACATTTCTGTTTTCCCTGCCTGCTCAACATGCCCACGGTCAGGGCCACTATCACCATTGAATTCAATGAAGAACCGCCTGCCTCGACTGCCAAGTTGTCTGATTCTCCACCTGTGCATTTTACCTCTGATAAGGCTGGTTCTCCCCCTCACTCTGAGCCGAAGCTGAAGACGGTTGCAGGCAATTCCACATAGGACCTCTTGGTGGACACGATGGCGAACTCTTTCAAGGATGGCTGCTCCACTGCTCTGGACGACGAGGCTCAGGTGCACTCTTCCAACCTAGCTGCTACAAATGTCAATGATGTTGTGCAGGACGAGGATGATTTCGACGCTCTGGCATGCCCGGTGGCTGAGTCGCCTCATTCCTCTCATGGTAATTAATGGCTTCTCATTTCTATGTTCGTTTTTGGTCGGCTCTTTGTGCCAGACTCGGTTCTGGCTTGCGTATGATAATTCGGTTCAGTTGGTTTTATCTATTTTGTTCTGCTGAAAGTTGGTTTCCCCACAGTGGGCGGCAGTTCTTTTTGTATAGCTGTGTTTACATCTCTGAAGTTGAAGGTTGTAGGATTATATGCTGTTTGGACTCTCTGGATGGTTTTCCCTTTAAGGGCGGCCTCTCTGTGCTTAGAAGTCTTTCTGTCCATCAAAGCTATATCAGTCTACAGGCACTGTGTGTTGTAATTTTGTTAAACTATCATGGTTGCACTAGAATGCCCTTCTTGGGCCAGAATTTCTGAGGCTTCGGCCTCCTTGTAACCTTTTTGTATATTAACAGATTAAAATTACTCAGAAAAAAAAAAAAAAGTGTTCATTACATTATGTCAATCTTTTTATTTAATTTACTTTTATTTTTATTTTTGTGTAATTTGACATAGTCAAAATGTTAAACATGACATAACAAAATTTCTATCATACTTTGTTGGAGAGCACTATGACACAAAAATGTAATATTTAAATACATTAATAGTTATTTTCCTTTTTATAGTGTTTTTTATCCATGCAATTTAAATTAATTGGTTTGTGTGGAGTTTAATTTTATGATATAAATTTTACTTAAATCTAACAAATTTTTAATAACATCTTTTTAACTTAAAAGTCACCAAAACCTAAATACTTGTCTTAATTTCCCCTTTTAAATAAACTACATTCCACATGATTACCATGGGTCAATACCATGGGTTGTTTTTATAGTTTATTATTATTTTATTTTACTATTTTTAATTTTTATTGTATTTTAACCAATATTTATTTTCCTTTTTTATAGTGTTTTTTATCCATTTATTTTAAATTAATTGGTTTGTGTGGAGTTTAATTTTACGTTATAAATTTTATTTAAATCTAACAAATTTTTAATAACATCATTTAAACTTAAAACTTATGGATTCAATGGCCTAAAACGTTTCAATCATCTAACATTTGATCCAATGGCTCAAACATGGACACATTGTCAGGTAGGAGATTTGTTTTCAAATAAGAATGCCTTAAGGCCTAATTATGTCTCCCTCTAGTTACCTTTCACTGTGCCATCAAAAAGTAGAGAAAAATATTCCTTTCTTATCCTCCATTTTAAAAAGTCATAATCATCCATTCTTATACGAAATGACTTATTGACAAGTGGTTTAGGATTGAAGTTACCAACATGATACATGACTTTGACTAATTTGATCCAATCTCTTTCACTAAGAGACATGACCTTGTTTATCTCTATTTTCATAATTTTGATATGTTATTTTATTTATACTATACAAACTTAAATTATATAGATTTATATATTTATAAACAATTATAATAGAAGTGTAATTTTTCAACAAAATATAAAAATTAAATATATAAAAGAAACACATCTAATTTAAAAAAATATGTTAATATTTAAATTTTGTTGTAATTTATTATTTTTGGATATATATATATATATAATATATATATATATATATATATATATATATATATATAAAATATTTCAATAAAATATATAAAAGAAATTTAGGCAAATTAAAAAATATTATTTATCTCTATATTCATAATTTTGATATATTATTTTATTTATACTATACACACTTAAATTATATGGTTATATATATATAAGCAGTTATAATAGAAGTGTAATACTTCAATAAAAAAAATATAAAAGTTAAATATATAAAAAAAACACATATAATTTAGAAAAATAATAATATATAAATTTTGAATGATGAATGGTCATAGATGAATAGACTTACTTAACACGGTTCAATCCAATCTCGAAAAAAACTATATCTAATATAATGCAACGCTAAAATGATCAATACATAAAACCCATATATATATATAATAAACCGTATTATTTAATAAAATATAC